>JAAGNO010031368.1:0-37982 GCA_033439905.1 Ceryle rudis
GGGAAACGAGTTTGGTGGATCAGTTGGAAACCAACTTCAGACCATTGTGGGCTATCTAGTGTCTCTCGTACATTTGCAATTTTTTTTCCCTCCTCAGAGGTGCATGAGTGGCCAAAAGCAGGTGGAGAGAGACCAAGGCATCAGCCATCCCACCTCTGTGCGGGGCACCCTCTCTCTTCCCCTGTTTCACCCTCTCCCTTCCCCTGTCTCCCAGCCTCACCAGTGCTGCCCTCACAGAGCTAATCATCGGGGTGGGAAATTTTGCCACTTGAAGCAATCTGCTGCCCTAAGCACCTGCCTGCTTGGCTGCCACCCATGTCCTACCTCAGAGGCTGATGCAAAGGAAAAATAAAGCTCCTGAGGTAGGCATGTAGCTTGGAGACCAGCTCAGATACCCAGTAAGCAGAGTGCCAGCCCTCACCATCTCACCTGAGGCAAAGTAACTTGCTCAAAAGCTATGGCTGTGTCAGCAAGTAGCACAGCCAGAGAGCATTCTCGGACCAAACTAGTTGGCACTAGCAACTCACCGCTTGTGCTGTACTCATTTGGTGCAGGGTTGGTTGCTTCACTCCAGTTCCTCTCTGGTCCTGGAAACCAGTAGCCTCTAGACAGACTGTGAGCGGTAGGTGCATTCCTACAGCCCGTCTCCCAGCAGGGCTTCGGCCAAACTCTCCAATGTGTGATGAGAAGGGACCATCAGGACATTCACTATGAAAGCAGCATCCTTATCCAACCAAGGACCTGCTAAGGTGTCCACTTACAGCAGGTGTTCACACATTACGTATTTCACTTGAAATGCATCCAGAGAAATTACAAAATGGCACAGGCAAGGCAGCCATCAAATACGCAAAGCACGCTCTCCATAGATGCTGCCAATAAATGACAGAAACCACATCACAAAGCTGCATAAGCATCCAAGGGAGCAAAATATGCAACAAACTGCACAGACTGAGAGCTGGCTCATGTCAAAGGCATTTCTGCATTCCTCCCAAGCCTGTTTCACCACTGGCTTCACAGGGGAACTCACCAACTGAAATCTCATCATGTTTTGCACACCAAATGTCGATGTAAAGCAAAAATTATTAGTTTAGGGACAAATTCTCCTTTCAGTTGCTTCCTGTAGTTTTGCAGGAGTAAATAGCTATAACTGAGCAGAAGTAAAGGTCTGGCCAAGAAAATCTTCCAAGTCTCAGACTCTTTGGAGCCAGGGACCAGAATTTTCTCTCACTCAGCAATCTGATGCTCCCTCTTGACAGCTGAATCACATTAAAATATATCTTCAGGAGCATAACTGGGATAAGTCTTCACTGTTCACCAGCAAGACTGCTAAGCAGAGGCTGGCCAGGAGAAGTGAGCCTGCTGCCTCAGACCCCAAGAACAGCTCGGTGGCCTGATGGCAAAGGTCTTCAATTGGTTGGCAAAGTGAAGGATCCAGCTGGGCACACACAGCATCCTTGTGGGTGGAATTGCTGCTGGAGGTCAGGGGCTGCTGTTGGTACTGGGACTGCCCCAAGCCAGGCAGGATGGTGGCTCTTTAGCCGAGTTGGGGCAGGGCCATGAAGGAGACTGTGGCTGAGGTGAGGTATTGAAATTGCATTTGCAGGATGTAAAATAGGATTTTGTGGCATGGTGGGCAGGAGGGCAGGCTGGAAGGAGAGCTGTGGGGGAAACAAGACCTTCTGGTTAATGGCAAAGTGTTTCCCTATAGACCTGCCGGTCATTAAATGAGCATCTTCAGCTTTCTGAAGGGCCCATGTTCTACCACCAGGCAGTCTGCTGTCACCTGAGTCCCTAAACAGCTCTGATTCCTGCTGTAGGAGAAGACACTGTTGTTTCTGAGACACAAATGTTGTGCTGCAGAGGACAAAATGTTCCCAGCAGGCACATTATCTCACCGCTGCCCTCTCTGAGCTGTCCTATCTGTCTGCTGAAGCAGCTGATGAAGGCTCCCTGGCCAGCCCTCTGCAGCCAGTCCTGGGTAGCCAAAACTGAATTTGATCCCAAACATCCTCAGGGTAAAACCTTGACCCTTTGGGCTGCCCTGGGGCTTTTCTGTGCACTGCAGGAAGGGTCCCATCACCAATGCCTGCACAACAAGCTCAGCACCTATTTCCAGCATCCTCTCTGCAAGCAAAAGGTCAAGTGGGAAGAAACTGGACAGTCACCATTGTCTGTGGGTTCATCTGCACTGAGAGAAAGGTATGTTGTGTCCTTCCACCATACCTGGTGAAAACAAGGCAGTGCCTTGCTTCCATTTGCGATAAAAGAGAGTTGTGGAGACAGGCAAAGTAATGCACGAAAAGGCTACACAATGACACGAAAACGCCTTGTCTTCTTTAGGATTTTACCCCCATTCACACTAATGTTGAGCTAAGAACATATTTTTCTTTTATTTGCCAAGCTCACTGTGACACTCTGTTATCCAGACCATTTGTAAGATGTTTACTGAGAAAATAAATCCTTCTTTTTTTTTTTCTCATGAAAGTTTAGAGGCCTCTTGGAATGAAGGCAAGTGCAGATTTTCTACATTCACAGATTTCTGATGCCAATAGAAATTAGTCTAGAAACAGGCAAGCTGTAAAGCACTATGTTGGACTCTTGCCAGCCTTGTGACGGCATCATCCCGTGGACTTCCGTGAGCTGCTGTGCACTGCCCCTGCTGTGGGATCAGCATCAGGGTTCAGCGGTGCTAAATAACTCTTCAGCAGCTGAACAGACACAATGAGGAAAACCGACGTCATTCCAGCAAATCATCTTCACCCAGGAGAGTTCAGGGCATGGTATAAAGGCAGCCTGCGTGCATTTCCAGATTACAGATTATGTCCTTCTCTCAGTCATGTTATTTTCATGCCAGGGAACCAAACTCTGATGATCTCGATGCCTTTCTCACTGATTTACACAGGTACCCGCAACAGGCAATTCAGGCCTGCGGTGCAGGAGGCCTCTGCGGTAAGGTCTGCTCTGCTGAGACAATGATGGTTGAATGCGAGACCATAAATCCTCAAATAAAGTCCCCATGGGCCAACTGCTGTCTTTAGTTAGAGCACTGCAGCCCCACACCTACAGCTTGACAGAGCTCAGCACACTGGCCATGTTTCCTGGAGAATATTAGGAGAGAAAAAGAAGAAATACTGGTCTGTGTTATTTTCTGCTATAAATAGCTTCAGCTCCTCTCATTTGGATCCTTGCCTGATGATGCCCGCAGAAAAAGTTGTCCCATTGGCAGGCCAGCAGCCCTGAGCAATTTCAGTGATGATCCAGAGAGATTTCATCAATAGGTGGAAAATATGGGAAATATATTACGTTGCCAGCCCAGTTGTTGCCTCAGGTACAGCCCAGTGTATCAGCTTCAATGAAAGTGCATTGGTGTAATTGGGAGTGTTGGCAGACAAGCTGGAGTTAATCACACGGGTGAAGGGGGGTGGGAATGGGAGATGTCACCGGCTGTTTGCTCTGACACAGATTTCCAGCCCCACAGTAGTGCTGGTAGAAACATGTGCCTGTGCTTCATCCCTCTCCATGCATTGTCTGCTGCCTTTGCTACCTTCAGCAGCACTGGCACCAATGGCCCTGTCCTCAAGGATGCCCAATTCCAGCAGAAGGGGAGCAAGCTACTACTGGGGAGATGGGTCTTAAACTGCCCCAGCTGTCTGCTGAGGAAATGCTAAGCCTTGAAATTGGGATTTGACACGGTGGTTTTTAGTACTGGGGGTTCTGGCAATGGCTAAATGCCTGCTTCATGTAGGGACACAGTTTGGGTCCCCTGCATAACCCCCAAGTCTGCCTCTTCCTTTGCCCCTTCCACCTTGCAGCTTGGGTACAAGGTTCATGGGTACCAAAAGGCTGTTAAAGCTCAGTCCCTCCTTGTACACTCAGCCACAAGCCTGCAAGGTATTTCTGCTCCTGTTTTTCTTTGTGTATCTTTGTGGAAGAGGAGGGATAATGTAGACAAATAATACCAAGGCATGTATTCATTAGGTCTGAACCTTACCTGCTCTAAGTGGAGGCATGCTGTCTTACATTGTCTAGCAACGTGAATCTTGGGGGTTTTTAGCTTCTTTTAAGGTAATTTATTAAGAAGAAACAAGGAGAGACAGTGGTAAGTGGCCAAAGGGCACTCTACTCCAGCTAACACCGGCATCACACGTGCAAAAGTGTCTGCTGCAGCAGCATTCATTGGCAGGGCAGAAGTAAAGAGGCAGCAGCAGTCTCCCACGCAGCTTGGGTAATGACAGGGTGGAAGCCAGGATCACTGTCTTATATATTAACTAAGAAAGCAGCGACCTTCTGGATTTGCTGCACTAATTGCCATGTTGCAGTGTACATAGAATGCTTCTCTCCACACCCCACTGTTTCTCTCGCCTCCCCACTTTTGTCCCTTTTACTGTCACTGTGTTTATCAGCATGTAGTGCACTAACTTATATTTCAAATTAGATCATTTAAACACACAAACCCTCTTTCCTCTTCATGAATTCCTGCTTCCTCACACCACAGGCTGGCAAGAGCCTGTGCGTATAAAGACTCTTCTGGAAACTAGTCCAATCCCATAAAGTCCCTACTGAACTCAACAAATCCTAAATCAACAAGTGCCATCTATTTCCTGAGGTCAAACATTTATTTCAGTTCTATTTTAACCCAGTGAAAAGAAACTGTAGGAAAAAAAGCTGGTTAGATACTTTCCAAGCTGTGGCTGGTGGCTCATTGGAGCACCCATCTGGAAAGCTGGACTCAGTGGGAGCCAGCAACCGTGCCACTGAAATACACAGCTTCTAACTTCAGTCTTATTGTCAACTGTGACCAAAAGATGTTCCGTTTCCACAGCCTAACCACATTTGGGAATGATTTGGCTTGGTGTGCTTCAAGCTGGAGGATCCACAGAGTAATTAGTAAGTGAGGAGCTGATCATCTTTGTTTTGTCACTAGACCTCAGTGCAGTGACTGAGATCTGAATCATACTGACGCTGAGCTCCTTTTATATGACAGAGCAAATGCAATCAAAACCCATGGCTGTTGGTCTTTTCTGATCTTGGGCTAAGTAATTGATTTTTAGCTCCGTTTCCCATGGTAACAGGGATTTCTGATCACCAGCTGCACAGGTTGGCCCTAATAGCTTTCGAATCCACCACTTCATTTCAGCCAAACGCGATGGCAAGGTTGAGGTCTGAAGGGTAATTAAGTTCCTACAAGTTTTCTGAAAACAGAATGTGTGGGGCACACCCTATCAATGACACCTCAGTACCTTCAACGCTGATGGAAATTCAATGGCTTCATATTGGAGACCAGAGACTCCTCCAAGGGAAAAGGTCTTGGAAGTACATTAACTAGGGGCAAGCTTCACCTGGGGCTTGCAAGCACCCATGGAATGCAAATCCACAGGAAATCAGGCTTCCTTCATGCCGAGTGTTCTTAGAACAACTTGCTATTTTAAGGGAGTGCAATGGGTGTTAAATAACAAATCAGTATAAAATTAGGACTCTGTATGAGGGTCCCTAGCAGAAATCCCTGGTAAAAAACCCCAGTAATTTGCAAAAGGTGGTAGCTGTTGAGCATCAGGGGACAATGAATCCTACTAGTGAAATAGAATGTAAATCAGGAAAATATCTTTGCGCAAATATTGTTCCTTTCTCCGGTCAGCCAGCTCAAAACAACTACTAAAAACTAATTTGATTTGACTTCAGGGAGTGTTTTTACAGTCAACTGCAAGACTTCCCTCCAAACACAATTCAAGGAGGAAGGTGGCAGGTCCTAGGGTAGCTGTGCATTAGCTCTCAGATATATCCACGCACTGCAAGCACCTGCTGAGCTGTCAGCCCTGAGCGCACTGCTCTCTACAGCAGATCTGGCTGGAGTATCCCCATAGCTGTAGGCTGAGCCACTGGCGTAGACTGTGGTCAAGGGCCCATCTTCAGCTCTGGCACCGGAGCTGACGGGAGCGTCTCTCGTTGTGCATTAACCATCCCTGCACAGCACAGACAGTGGGGAGCTTCTGCTGCATCCTTGCTAGGCACTGCAGGGTCACGCTACCTCACAAATGAGATGGCAACTGCCCTGAGTAGCTTGAGCCCGAGGCAGAAAACAGGAGACCCTGACCTCAGGGAGATGTGGATGAAGGAAAAGCATGGTCAGGCTTACCAGCATATGACAGGTTGCTTCAGCAGAAACGTGCAGCGCCCCTCCACTGTCCCACCCCAGGGGATGGGGCAAGGGTTGCTGCTTGGTAGGATGGGAGGCCCTGCACTGTTGTACTGGGGTGGTGGAAAAAAAGGGCGGTTGTCAGAGAAACATTTGGTTTAGTTAGGAAACCAGTGTGCCAGACTGGTGCCTAAATCAGAACTGAGACTAAAGCTTCTCTGAGGTCAGGGTCACAGTGCTGTCACTGAGCAGACACAGAACCAGGCCAGCTGCATACAGCCTCTTCACAATTTAAGAGCAAGATGCTGCAAGCGCACTTGGGCTGGACCAAGGCATCTCATCCTTCATGAAAACAGAGCCAGCTCCCACCTTAGACCCCTGCCTGGTCCCAGCTGGCACCATGCCTTCTCTTCTGGGATTTCATATATAAAATTCTCCATCTCTGCTTTCTAACTCCCTTGTTTGCTGTCTTCATAGCTCATCCCATCTGTCCCCATTTTAAAATCTCCTTCCCTCCCTCTTTTCTCACTAGCTCATCTTCTGGTGTCATTTTTTCCACCCACAACAGAGCTCTACTTGTACTTGGTCAGACCAGGCTTGCGTGCAAAATGATTAAATCATCATTTGAACCAGATCCAAGGGACATCGCTGGGCAATGGGACCTTAGAATATTAACTAAATCAGCCCCTTCGTGCATCGGAAGTCATTTTTCCTGCATTGCAGATGGGGGGCGAGCACTCATACCGTTTACCATCACTCTTCCTCTCTGTGTGAGCTGGCAGGCAGAGGGCGTGCAACGTGCTGTTTGCTGATGAAGAATAGAAGCTGGAGGTACACCTTTTCTTTTCCACAAGCTGCAAATCCAGGGGCTCTTTTATGTTGTGCTTGGAACATCTGACTCAGCAGCTGAATTCTACCCTCCGCCTCCAAACCTGTCTTCCAGGGGGAGCACTGCCAGTAGCTGGATGGGTGCAGGCATCAGCTTTCAGGGAGGAAATGATGCAGAGGTTTCACAGTCCCAGGTAGGATGCAGAATGTCCCAGTAAGTGCTGTTCCCCAGGCTCCTGCTGAGTGATGGCCACAGAAGCCATTTCCTTTACAGAAGCACCAGCCCGTGCCCATCAGATTCCAGCCTTGACAGTCTCAGGGTTGGAGCAATGCAGAGTAACTACCATCCAGGGAGGCCAAATGTGTTCTCTGCCTCCAAGAAGCAGCTTAATGGTGCTTGGTTACAGCAGAACGATGTCTTTCTTGCTGTGACCCCACAGAGCAAGCGAGCATCATCACCAATTCGGTCAGAGAGAAGAGGCTGGGACTCAGACACAGTAGATGTTTTATTATTAAAAAATGCATAAAAACTAAAGACATGCTTCCCAAAGGTAAGAGTCTCTATGTACATCTGCGCTTCCCAGGCAGCTGCAGGAGCATAGCCTTCTGCTCTCACTGCATGCGTGCACTGCACAGGTTTTTGTTACCTTTTGTTAGATGTTATCTTCTCACCTGCATTTACAGCATCCCAGCTAACTGGAGAGAAAACCCTGTACCGCCTGGGGTATAAAATAGTGCAGTTTGTATCTGTGATGGAGAAACTGTACTGAACTTCTGGAGACATCTGTAGGACATCGCTGTTCATCAGGAAACTGTACAGAAAGGACCCATGCCCAAGACCCAGGCCGAAACTTCCCTTAGGAAGTGCTCTCAGTAAGGGCTGAAACTGAACCTGAATTTTGTATTTAGCCCCAAACCTTACAGTTAGCAAATACTGGGCATCGAAGGGTGGAGTGTTCTAATACCAAGTCTGCAATCTCACCTGACTTATTGGTCCCACCTTTGCCAACTCAGCAAACGATGACATTTGTGGTAATCGTTTCTTAGGAAGAGCAAGGTGGAATCCTAAGTCTTGTGATACTGCTGAACTTTCAGTGCACTGAAAATAAAAAAAAAATTAAGAACTAGCAACTATTTAGGATAGGTAGAGCAAGATGGAACTGCACCTCCTTGCTGGGAACCACTGCACAAAACAAAGGCTGATTTACAGTAAAGTATTAAATTATTAAAAAAACACACAAGCACTTGCAGTTATAGTGAGTCAGACATGCTGATTGAAAACAAAACAAAATCCAAAGAGCAAAACCATTAATTTTGCCCTGTCTGGAAGGCTGCAGTGATACTAGCCTATCTTCTGATGTGACTTTTACAACATGCCAGAAGGCCTCTTAAATAGGAAGGCCAGTGGTTCTCAAGCTTTTTTTTCATCACAAGGACTCTCATTTCAGAGTGAGATCTCCCAGCTGACCCCTTCCCCCCAACACAGACACTTTCCCCAAACCAGTTTCACACCTTCACTGCAGCAGCTACAGCACTTGGTTATTTGAAAAAAAAAAAAAAATCATAGGACTCTGAAAGATTAAATGAATCCTATTTTAAAGCAAATGCTGAATCCTGCTCCTGCTGAAACTGAAGCACGTCTGCCATTCTGTATCTAAGCTGCCTCCTCACTCTCCTGGAGGGCAGCACTTGGCATTAATTAGCACTGTTTCCCCGTTCTGCTCTAAAGTCCTTTCTACACTGTTTCCTCACCATCCCTTTGAAGTTGGATTCTGTCCTCACACAAGCCAGCTGCTCTCCCGCCCTTCACATTTCAGTGCCAGCTGCAAGTCTGGTCAGGCCTGAATTGGCATCAAACAGAAGAAAAAGAAAGACGTAAGAGTTACGTGGGGTGAAGAGGGATGCTGAATTTTCTTTTTTTTTTTTTTTCTAATTTCATTGCTCAGCAAAAAATTCTGAAACTCTTAAGAGAGCCTTGGACTGAGGAAGAAGTAAATGTCACTGCATGAAATAAGCCAGATGTTCAAATGCAGTGTTGGGTAGAAGCAGATCCACAGATCAGTTTGAGAACCACTGAGGTAGGCAACAAGTCTAGGCAGTACTGCTGAGTGAACACAAGGGGAATTTTGCCCTCTTGTCCCAAATGACAATGTAAATACCCACTAGTGTTTTCAGAGGTACCAGTCCTGAAGTCACGCAGCCAGGATTGAAGACAACATCTACACAAGAGTGAGCACTGACTGAACAGAAGGTGTATTCAGCTCTGCTCCAGCAGTCAGTGAGAATGAGCAGAGCATAGACTCTGGACTGTCCACCTTCGCTCTGAATTCCTTTCAGAGGGATACCATCGACCCTACTGCCCCTCTCCCCCAAATCCAAGGGGTTGTTGAGGTTGCAGTCTTTCCAAGCTGTTTGATGCTTCCACCCACACAGGTGGAGAAAGCTACCAAAACTGCCCTTGAGCTCTGGTCAGTGCTGTTCAAAGCCATTCCAGATCCGGCATCAGATTCCCAGGCGACACGGTGCCATGGCTGCACACATCCCGTCCCAGGGAAGCAGAGTGTCATTGCTATGTACAGACTAACAACTTTTCTCTCCTTCTGTCTCCAGCTCATACAGAAGGCTTTTGTCCTCCCCTTCCTGCCCATCTGGATGCCTTTCACCCTCAGCATCATCTCCAAGGCACAAGGGGCTCATGATGTAGCGATAGTCACTTGTGACAGCAGCAGCTGCCGCAGCAACCATCTCTTCACCGTCCGTGTTTCCAAAGGAGGCGTGCAGGGCAGGGTCACTTGCAGATGCCTCTTTGTCCCTCCCAATGTTGACATAGAGAGGATCTTGACTGGAAGAGAGTGTGGACATCCTCCCCCGAATCATTTCCAGCTGGCATCGGAGCACTCCAAAGCTGGGGCGTAGCTTGGGCTCAGGATGCCAACATCTGCACATGAGATCGTAGCTGCAAAGTAGAGGGAGACAAGAGCACTGAGAAGCAGAGCAGCAATCCCCTGCACCTCTGAACAGGGACTCTGTGCAGTGCAGCTTAAAAAGCACAGAGACTTTCCCCAAAACCTGTCAGCTCTGGCCCTGCACAGCTGGCAGCATGTGGGCAGCCACTATGGATCGAATTCCTTGTTCCTTCCCATTTTCAAAGGCATTTTAATTTTGGTTAAAATAATTACTTAGTACCAAAAACCTGAAAGGATGCTGAGCTTCTTGGTAAAAACCACACTCCACTGTCTTTGGAGAGCTAGAATAGGACCATGGGTGTGATACCACTTAGCAACAGCTGTTGAATTTATTCACAAAATGTATCCTGACCACCTCTGCTGTGGTCGAAGCCATCCCTCCAAATTCTAGTTTAAGAGCAGATAACGTGAAAGAAAGAATATTCTGGAAATCACTTGCACCTCCCACAGCTGGATCTCTGGGTTTTTTAATTCCTGTGTTGTAACTCAGCACTCCTGGTGCAATGGAGGTGTGCCGCTGTTGCTGCCTGACAGGTTACTAGCAGGACTGGAAAAAGGCATGATGGGGTTTGTTTAGAGAGCTGTGGAGGAATGGAGACCAGCTTCACTGCTGGAAGAAGGGATGCTGAAGTGGCCTTTCTACGACAGAGGCACCACCCCTACGCATAAGATGCATTCAGTGCCATTACCAGCCTCAGGCCCTGTCCTGCAGTGTTCTTCCTGTGGTCGAACACCAGCCACCTCAACTCTAGTTGACCAGCATGAAGAGACATCATCACAGGCTCAGACAGCCTATGCTCAGGCAAGGGGTGACGAGCTCTGCTCCCCTGCAGCCACCTTCATGGCTCAGAGCCTGTGCAGGCTGGCCTCCTGCTGGCCAGGCCTCCTGCCCGAGCCCACTGGGCTGGAGCATGGCCAGCACCATTGTCCTCCTCCTCTTTGTGCATCACCCACAAGATTGGCAGCTGCATTCCTATGGCGTTATTGTTGCCAGTTCTGCGGGGAACAGGAACAAAGCACAGTCCTGGCACCGAAAAACACCGCAGACAAATGAATCTCAGTTAAACTTGTAAACGGAAAAAAATCTGATATGGCCTTTTCTGGGAAAGAAAGCATTTTGTGATAGCTTTCATTTTACTTTGTGTCCCTTGCTTGCTATCAGCTTTACAAGACTGTTTCTGATCTCACACAAGTTTAACAGAAAGCTTCTATGGTTCAGTTGTCTTAATCCTGATTTATGTCCCTCACAAACAGTAGAAATAACTCTAAGTGCTCCAGATAAAATAGAAACCTCTTACTCTGTGGCACTAAATGAAATACTTTCTTTTACTCTCACTGTCAAACAGCAGAAATTAATTTGAAAGAAAGGTAGAAAACTACTGCTTTTACTAAATCAAGCCCAAAAGTCTATTTGCCCCGGTACCCTGCCTCTGACAGTGGCCAGCAGCAGACACTAGGGGAAAGTACATGAGCTGATGGTGAGCACGCAGTGAGATTGTTCCAGTGTATTCTCTTGGGTCTCAATAACCTGTAGCTCAAGGGCCTCTCAAAATGGGGCTTGTACCTTTTTAGTAGTTTTTGCTGGGCTTTATCTTCAATGCCAGCCAGTTTTTGAATCTCTTCTCTACTTCTGGCATTTTTAACATCTTACGGCCACAAGTTCCAGACTTGGAACCAAAGCTACTCACAGCAGTCAAGATGCAGATACGTAATGAATTTAAGCAGTGCTATAATGATGTTTTCATTTAAACTCAGGAACAGTTAAAATGGACTGCTGAGAAGATAAAAGTGTACAGCTTTAGTAACAAGAGTACAGATTATTCCCTATGTGGAAAAAAGGCTGGAGGAAGGAAACCACATTAAATAATCCACCATCGGAGCAGGAGGGAAGAGGGAGGAAAGATTATATGTTGTCTGTTTTACACACAAGGAATGTCTTGAAAAAGTCTCTGAAATCAGTGCTCATAGTTATGTCTTGCTTCAGGCACAACACACAAAAACCAGAGACATACTCAGGTGCTCAGTGGAACAATTTCACCTTGTCTAGATTAGACAAGCTGTTACCCTGGAAGAAGTTATGGTGATACTCTCTGAGGGACCTCAGCCCTCATGCATTGACTCCAGAAAACTCCAACCAGCACCCATGGAGCAAGGGTTCCCAAGCAAACATTTCAAGTAACCTGCTTGCCAAGAATGGTCCCTTGGCCACAGGACTAAGGCAGGAGCACAGGCTCCAGCATGTGGCTGCCTGATCCTCTGTGGGCTACCAGAGTCCTTCCTGCAAGCCTGAAAATGCTTGAAACCAATATCTGCAAGATTGTCCTGATTTTGTTTCCACCTGCATTTTAAGGTGGGACACTGATGTACAGAACCTTAAATCTTATCTGCTCTCTTCTCTTTCATCCTGATATTTCTGTGAGAGTAGTAGATCCAATTCTGAGAACTGGGCCAAGCTTTGAAAGACACATGGAGGCCACTGACTTGGAAATACAGTTCCCTTGTAGTCTTGCCAGATTGCTTTTCCATTCAGACTCCTGGGGGTGCCCTGAAACTCATCTCTTTTCTCAGATGCTGGCCTGAGAAGGTAGGGAGCAGTGAGTTTCTGAAAACAGTTACAGTTTCCAGAAAGTCAATTGCTGATGTTGACACTGTTCAACCCCTTGAGCCAAGTTAGCTGCTTGTGTAGCTACTACAGGTTCCAGGGAGCTCTGCCAGCAGAGTGTATCTGCTAGCTAACCCAGAGACTTTCTAGTGAATGGCTCTTGTGTACTGGAAAGCTGATAGATTGAAATCAGCATCCCAGCCAGCTGCCCCTGTTTCCTTCCAGTGAGCCAAACTTCTCAAGGAATCACATGCCAGCTGGGTGAGGAAGTACTCACACATCTTCCAGGCACTCCGGTGGCTGCTTCAGCCTGTTCCCACTGATGAGGTAGTTGTAGATTTCTGCATTCTCAATGCCAGCATAAGGGGTTTGCCCTCGGGTCACAATCTCCCACATGGTCACCCCAAATGCCCACTGAAAGAGAAGAGGACATGGAGCAAGTGAACAGACAGTTCTCTGCTCACTGCAGTGGAGTTTCAGTATGCTACAACTGTGCTGACCCTCCTAGTCCAGGCTAATGTCACATGAGCAGCAGTGATGCAAAGAATACCCAAACTTTAGCTAGAAAGCAAAGAAATGACCCATCAGATCCTGCTGATGCTGACACATCATTTTGGGAGACAACTGAAGGCTTTGCCTGGCCCCATCCTGCAGTGGAGCAGGGGAAGATTTGGGAGCTACTGCTGTCTTCCACCAGCAGACCATTCCCAAGCATCTCCTACTCATGGCTCTTTAAGGCATGTGGTATCAGTTTTGTGGTTCCCAGCTATAAGCAGATTTTGGTTTGGAACTCACAAATCAAGTTTCTTAATTCATTAAGCCAGGCTGAGTTACTGGAAATTACAGGTACAAGTGAAAGCAGAGCTTAGCCAATAAGCAAAGAAAAAAAACACTTTATGGGTCATGCTCATCTGTGCCCTACACTGCAACAGTTGTGCTCGTATATTTAGAATAAACTACAAGGTTTGATAGAAGCAAAATATATAAATATATATATTAATGAGAAATACCCTGCCAGTGTCTATTGTAAACTGGCTTAACTAGCAACCACCAATCCCTAAACACGGTCTACAGAGTTTAGAGCAAACACAGCAGCTAGGTTACAAGACACCCCTGGTGAACTTTTCAGGGACATTGTGTGAATAACTGGGAAGGCAAGTCCACAGGCTTAAAGGACAACACCAGTGTGAAAACATGAAAAGGCAGCGAGGGGAGAAGGTGTCAGAAGGAAAAAAAAAAAAGGGGGGGGGGGGAGGGGAAGGAAGAAGGAAAACTTTCAGATGAATGGGTTTAATCTCACTCCCCAGGGGAAAAGTTATGGGGAGAAGTGTTTAAGCACTGATATATTAAAAATCTAGGAAGTTCTACCAGTGCCTTCTGTAGGACAGAGTACCTTTGCTGCACTTGTACATGAGTTACATGCATTTCAAATGTCACCTTCTAATTGTCATGCAAAAAAGAAAGGAGAAAGAGTAGGAGTAGGAAAGAAGAGATTGCATACAGAGTGAGGAAGAGGAGAAGGGGAAAGGTGAAGAGGAGGATGGGAATAAGCACTGAAAAAATGAATTACCAAAGGACAAGATAGAAAGGGTTCATGTCTTCTGACATAAACCACTCACGTGTACTTTTAGCCTTTAGTTCTGACAGCACCCAAGGCAGAAGTAGCACTGTCCCTCAAACACAAGGCAAACTCCATTTCCCATCACCAGGGCCTTTTGCCAACCTCAATGAATACAGAAGGATTCCTCTTCATCGGGAACACAAGTGATCCCCAAATGCAGCAGAGCAAAACTCACCACGTCACTGTGTGTTGTGTACAGATTATCCGCCAGACTTTCCAGAGCAAGCCACTTCACTGGCAGCTTGGAGGCACAGCCCTGACGGTAATAGTCTCCACTGTAGATTTTCTTAGAAAGCCCGAAGTCTGCAACACTCACATTCATGTTCTCATCCAACCTAGGGGAAAGTTTTCATGACTGAGGAAAGTATTTATTGGCTACATTGGGGTGGGGAATCAATCTGTCCAGGGAACTGAGATACACGGTTCACCAAGAATACCCAGAAAGATAACTAACGACTTCATCCACTTGATGGCCAATGTGAAATATTTTAGTGGTCTCAAATCACTTCCTTGAGACTAACAGGGAGATAACTGGAACTAAGGCAGTAAGGAAATGGCTATGCTTAGGTGGTCTACTGTTATGCAAAGTGAACTCGGATACTTAATGTAGTTTCCAAGATTATCAAGACATCTGCAGTGCTCACTACTACCACTAGGCCTGCACCCTGCCTGGGCAAAAAAAAAAAAAAAACAAACAAAAAAAACCCAAACCAAAACCAAAACATACTGCACTTGCCTAGAGTGCCTGTTACAACCGCTCAAACTAGATCTGTAACATCCTCTCTCTAGGCCTGGCTAATGGTCTGAATTGCTCTGTCACCCACTTAAACCTACACATGTTGGTGGAGGGTGCAAGTAAAGTCCACAAAGACTTCGTTCTCCCAGGCCTCATAAAGGACTCCCTGCTTTCCCCAGAAGACGTGCTGAGATTGGCATTCAGCTTCCTCTGGAGGAAATCTGTATTTCTTAGATGGTTAAAAACAGGAGATCAGTATGGTTTTCTCATAAATGTCAAAGCAGGCTAACCTATCATTTTTCATTATGATTATCAGGCTTCTATCTGTACATCTGCACATTCAAATGCCTTTGGAAATCTGTGTCTCATGGGTTGTTCCTTACTCTGTTCTCAAGGAAGAAGCAGAGTGGAAAGGATTAAAAAAAAAAAAAAAAAAAAAAGACTTTTCTTCCCTTCAAAGCAGGCAAGGCAGTTTGGGGACAAGAATGGCAATGTGGGATCATACAGTGTGTTCACCATGCAAATATTTCTAAAGGCATTCTCCACAAGCTTTCAGGAAAATTCTACCTTGTACTGTGATAATCAAATCCTCAAAATAGGCACAACAAATACAGACTTCAGGCTACAATGAAAGTTACTTTCTTCTAATGCATTCTCTCCTGTTGGTTACATTATATTGTAGAACAAATGCCCATGCTGACACACAGCCATTAGAGTGACTAATTACAAACAAATATTGCAATCAACTCCATTATGTGCAGACCAAAGATGGAAACATTCTTTATAAATAGGGTCTATTTGGAAGCTCAGTGGGACATGCTCCCACCCCCACCACCACACACTCCCACCCCCATGGCCATGGCTTGCCTATGCCTATTATCACTTAAATGCAAAGACCAGCACAGTCAGACAGGACCCCTCCCCACTTCTGTCAGACAAAAGGCTTCTCATCCCTCTCACCCGCTCTCGTCTTGCTTCTCTCTAAAAACTCATGCATCACTTACATGCAGTTCCGAGCTGCAAGGTCCCTGTGTATGAAATTTTTGGAGCTCAGGTACTCCATCCCGCTGGCAATGTCAATCATGAATTTGAGGAGTGTCTGAACAGGCAAGTTCTGAAAGAAGTAACAGTTTAAGTCCCGGAGACATTCAAGCACGGCTGGCAAAACTGCAAGATCTGCTGCTAGCTTACTGAGGAGGAATGGGGGATGTAGGGAGGAGGTGGAATGGAGGAGTTGGTTCTCAGCATGCATGGAATGAAATACTGCAACATCACATCTCACAAATTTCTCTGGTATTAAAATCCAGCCATCTGCCAACACCTTTGGGAGACTAACCCTGAACTGATCCAAGCACATTCTCTGAAAACCCATACCCTCCCAGAAGGAATTCTACAGTAAGACAGGCTTACAAAAGGGTTTTCCCCAATCCGTGACATCAGCAGAAAAGCATGAAGGTCTCCATGCTTCATGAAGGGCAGGATCACCATGGGAATTGGGAGACGGCCCTTGGGACGGCTCCGTAGACTGACTCCTAATGAGGACACACAAAGCAAAGTGGTTTTAGGAAACAGATCAGTCCCAGGGGGAATCTTACAGGCTGCTGTGCCTTTCTCTTACAAATCTGGAGGAAAAATATGCAGCTTTGGTGGGTAGGTTTTATGATCCAAGCTCCCTTGCATGGCTTCATAGCAGGAGGTGTTAAGATACCTCTAACCCTGTTTACTTCAGAGGCAGTACTAGTGCCTCTCAGCTCTCCCTACAGGACCAGCTATAACTGTTTTTAGGATCACTCCAGACCAGACAGCCCCGAACCCCAGGCTCTGCAGAGCAATCTCCACATTCTTGAAATTGTTTGTGATCCGTAGTACCCGTCCACTAACATCTTGCTTCTTACTCAGTATTTTGGAGAGGCACAACCTCCCCTCCCTCTATTTGTCTACCAACCCACCTGTCTGCATTTCACAGCACTTCAGACATCTCTCAGCCAGCCAAACTCTCCCAGTAGTATTTGGAAGAGCCAAGGAAACGGCTTAAATAAGAGATGCTTATTACTGGTGTATGAGGCCAAGTGCTGTGAGCACCTACACACACTCCACCTCCCCCCTCCAGGCCCAGGCAGGAGCAATGCTGATACAGGCAGGACTCCACGTGGCTGCACTAGCACTGCTGTTGGGCAGCACTGGGGGTGAGTATGCGAGGCTGGGTGGTATTGTGCAGGAAAGAGGAGTGCTCTGTGGCACACGCAGCAGTTCCGCCTTACCAATCAGTTTAGTGACATGCGGGTGGTCAAACTCCTTCATACATGCAGCCTCTCGCAGGAACTCCTCAATGTCAGTCGAGGTAAAGATGTCCGCTGGAAAAAAAAGCGATTGTAAGTTTTTTTCCTTTGTAGGTGGCTCCAATGGACTTTACAGATAACAATAATCAGGAGCTTGTTCTTTGTGGCACAGCACTTTCTCTCAAACCTAGAGCTAGAAGAGCCAGTTTACAACAAAGAAGAGCCTGACATTTCTGGGATAGGCAGCAGCAAGTACACATGAACATCTCGTAAATTGGTTCCTGGCAGAGTAAAGACCTGCGATTAGCAGCTCTTTTATCAGAAACAACTTTCCTTGGAAGCCATGCAAATCATGTGTGGGTTAAAGATGCAAGAATTCATTACCTAGAAGGACCTAAACTACAATGTGGAGGAGAAGAGATGTCCCACAAAATTAAAGAAAATGTTGAAACCCGAGGAAATGGCCTGGAGCCCGTGGCTTGCCCAGACCACAATTCATCTCTGAAAAGGGTGGCATGAAAGATCAATGTTTTTATGTCTTCTAAGGTGCTACAGATAAGATTTCTTAAATAACCACAGTACTGGAGGGCTTGGACCAAATTCAGCAGTGACATACATCAGCATAAATTTAGAGTTGATTATTTCTCATTGCTAATACTCCGATTTATTGAAGTATATCAATATAATCAAGAATTAGCCCAGTGGACTACTTCCCCCACTGCTGCTGCTGAATTTAGCACTCCTCAGTCCTGCTGCAAGATCAAACTCAGACCTGTAGGGAAGTATTCACATAATCTGCTTTAGGCAAGTAATTTAAATATGATTCAGACAAAATTAGATTCCCTTCTTCCAGTCAATGGAGAAAGGAAGGTGCCTCTGGAGGGTGACAGAGAGTTCCCAAGTTAGATGCCTGAAGGTAAACAGTCTGACTACACAAAAGCTTGCAAACTAATTAGAATTATTGTTGAAAGTGGATAAAATTATGCAAGTTACACTAATGTGGTACTAGTATAATTAGTATAAACTGGTATTCTGTGGCAGCCAAAGTCAGCTCCAGATCTAAGTGAGTGTGACTCTGCTTTAATTCAGTCAGTTAATTTTTGCCTTACAGCCAACAGAGGCGAAATAACATAGTTTAACATATATATTCATACATATATGCAGATACTTGCTTTGACTTATACCTATCTATTAATCTCTTTTCTTGTTACAGATTTCTGTCTGATGAGCATTTAAGTTGCCCTCATTATGTACACTCCTCAAAGGACAAATCAGAAGGGAGTTAGACTACTTAGTTAAATATGCCTGACTGAGCTGAGGTAGCTTGTTGCTGCATTCAGCCCAAACACTTTTCTGTTTATTCTAGGATATATGCTCAGAGGAATACCATTTTTCACTGCTGACTTACTGGGGCAAAGCAGACCTGTCTGAGCTGCCTGTGCCACACAGCGTAGTGCTGTGTGGATTCAAGCAATTGACCAAGATTCTCTATACACAGAAGTTGGAGCTACATCTCGGATTTGGTTGCACTCACCACATGCTAGGTGCTGTACAAGTAACTAAGGTGGTACAGGTCCTTCCCTGAAGAGCTTCCACTACAAAGACTGACATGAAAGGGATGGGAGACAGCATGGGTAGAGTGCCTGAGTGGGAAGCTCAGAGAGGAGTAATGAGCATCAGGGGATATTTGCCAGAGAACAGGACAGATCTTCCACTTACCTTTCAGCATCTTCACTGCCACTTTCTGGAAAGAGCCATCATCTAGCTTTAGTAGTGCCTCTCGAACTGACCCAAACTCTCCTGTGAAATGACCAGAGGAGGCAGTAAGGAAACAGCTTCTTGTGAAGAAAGTATGATTCACAGCAGGTTCACTCCAAAGGTCACTGGCAAAAAAGCTGAATTACCATAAGAAATGCAGCTACCAGCTTCATTGTTCACTCTGCAGTTCCAGCCCGAAGCTTTCAGCATGTGTGTGCCTATGAGAGGTAGCACTACCAGCAGACAGAGGCCACTGTGGTAACAGCCCAGAAGGCAAAGGAAAACAAAAGGGAAAGATAGCCATCCCCTACCAGATGGATGATGCAGAGTCAGAGTATAAGCTGGGATCCCAGACAGACATTTCTGGGGAATTCAGATCATGAGGGATAAGTCTGAGTGAGGCTATTAGCTGGAGAAGCAAGTGGATGGGGTTGGCTGAGGAAGCTCTCAGTGCTAACAGCCATCAGAGCTCAGTAATGGTGCCAGGACTCAACCACGGTAGACACAATCAGGCCTTATCTCTCAAAACTCAGGGAATGACTTCTATGAATCACAGCTGACCAGACAAAACATAGAACACCTACTTGTGTGTGCATGATATGCTGTTTCACAGGAGGAAGTGTTTACCCTGCTGTGCTCTCTAAGGGAGATAAGAGGAAATGCAACTGGCCAAACCCTCTTCAAATTAGTTTAGCCTGAAGTGGCTTTATACCACAGAACAGCCTCTTTGCATTAGCTCTGGCTCTAGATTTGCTCTCCCTCATTTTTTAACTACTTACCCCACCCAAAATGCATTAGCTTGAGGAACTCTGGTATTGAAAAGAAGGAAGCAAAATAATAATAATAAAAAAAAAGTGTTCCCTTTCCACTAGCTTTTCACTAGTCCTTCACTACTGTACAGCACATGCTTGTTTCACAATAGTCATGAGAAGTGGATCTGACCACAAAAGAGGAAAATGGGAAGGGACACAGGCATTCTGTACTGCTTCCACGTTACAGAGCTGTTGCTCAGCTGTAGAGTCAGCAGAGCCCAAAATACTGCAGTCACACCATCTCATAACCTGCATGCTGAGTGTGGCATTGGGGGAATGGCTGACAAACCCAGACCAGATCCTGCTAGCTAGTGGCCTCCCACCAAGGCCATCCCCAGGGCTCCCACTGCAGCCTATTTCTAGCACTACCCGTCACAGGGACGACCCAGAAGGGCTGAAGCAGGATCCCAGAAACTGGCTAAGAGCTGACTCTCACAAACAGATGACACAGCTGTTTCACTACTTAGCATTGTTAAGCCCTCCGAGACCACTTCTGCAGGAAGGTCATGTTGCTGCTCTGAAAGTAACACATTTGTTCTAGGAAGGATGGAGCAGAAGAATGCTCCTGGGGGAAAGGGTCAAAGAAAACTGCAATAAAACTAGTCTTATAAAGAAAAAGGAAGCCAAACTCTTCAGCTTCCTTTTGCTTATGACCCTTGACTCATGCTCTTCTCTTAGTTACTGGCTTTAGCATTTTCACTTATTTCTAGAGATTGCCTTAAGCCCGAGAAGTAGGGAAGGATGATTCAACAGTTAGCATACTGGCCTGCCATTTGGGAAATCTAAATTCAAAACCAAGAGTTTCTGGACCAATCTTTCAGTTAAAGTTGAGAGAAGCATCCCACCTTTACTCTGCCCATTCTGCCTGACCTGAAAGCCTCAGAGAAGTGTTAGGAGCACCTGTGGAGGAGATCCAGATGGAGATTCACAGTCAGAAGAGCTCCTAAGGACTTGAACTAATGAGGACAAATGTCAGCAAAATTCAGCACCTGTTCCAAATGTGTCTCTAAGAGCCCAAAATAAACTCTGGAGTCAAACCACCACAGATGCTGAGAATACCTGAAACCATCTTTTTGGTTTTGTTGAGGGGTTAGAGCATTTGAGTTAGGTCCTCTGTCTCTATATTGTCTCAGCTCTTTTAATACTTAATGCACGCTTTATGTAAATGAAAGGAATTCTACAGCACCACTTTATTACTAGAAAGAGCAGAAGTTTAATTGAATATTCCTTTGCTCAAATCTGAGAGAAATTCACAAACTAGTGAATCAACAGTACTTTGAAAAGCTGAGCTCATGCTGCAGTTCATGACTCTGTAGAGCCATATTATAGGAACGTCTTGGCCAATACTCTCTTATTTATGCTAAACCTTTGAAATGTTTTATCCCAGCAGAAGGGAAAGGTCCATTTGAATTGCCATCTACAAGCAGAAGGAGAGAAAACGGGCTGCTAGTAATTGCTTCTCCCTGCTCAATGAAAAGCTAACAAAAGTGGGACTTTCGGTGTAAAGCCTTGTTCAGTTTTGGTTCTTACCCTTGCCCAACATTCTTCCCAAGGTGAACTGCTGTTCCTGGATTAGGACATCTTTGAGTTTTGTCTTCAGCTCATCACTGATCCCTATGCTCTCCACTAAAAAAAAAAAAAAAAAAAAAGGAGGAGAAACTTAAATATTCTGCCACAACGTAAGAGTAACTTGTTCTAATCTCCACCCCCCAACCAATTCCCATACTGTAAGCAGGAAAACCTGAGACAGTTCCTTTCCATGTCCTCTAGCCTCATCACAGTCAAGAGGCCAATAACTTTCAACCACGAGAAAATATACCAACAGTACTGAAAGGGAGAGGGTGTGATGATACCAACCTTAAACACACCAAGAGCAACAGGAATACAGAACTATTGCAAATAATGCTGAGAAGACAATATCCAATCAGAAGGGACACGGATAGACACTGGTTCATACAGACTCATTTAAGCTGATGGAGCTGCACCAGTTTTCAACGACTGCCTCTCAGACTATTTTAAGTACAGCACAAGTCTCATGGTATCTGGCTGAGAAGGTAACATAATGTCCAACAGTTTCTTGTCACCAGATTTAATGAAGAGACCTTTAAACCCAGCAAAGTCAAGTCAAAGACAGCTGGAGCATCATCCTAATCCAGCCATGCAGTGCTGCTACAGAGAGCCACGCCCTTGCTGAACCAGGAGACAGGAATGGATCATCTTAACCCCAGCCATTCCTGGAACTCAATCTCCTGTTTGAGATGTTACTAATTCCTGGCCTTCCAAGTCTGAGTAATTGTTTCACGATTGCAACACAGCTCAGCACGTTGCGTTTAAAGCTTACTGCTAATATTGTTAAGCCATATTTATCTCGCTGTTGCATGCAGTAGTAGGAGTCCCTGTAGTGTGAAACTGGGGCAGGGGAGTGGCAAATTTATGCCTTGTACTAATATATACAGTGACTGTAGCTGTAATTAGCAAGTTCTATGTAATTGGTATGGCAACAGCAATTCTGGCCTTTCACCTCTGCCATCCCCAGTGTCTAAGCCTCTTTGTAAACTAATTCCATGTTCTTAATCCAAAACCACACATTTCAGGGAAAACAAAGAGAGAACGTAGTACATGCATGAACACAGCTGCTCAGACAGAACCACACAGGTCATTTTACTTACATGTTGCTTCAATGAGCTCTGGGCCCTCCCTGTTGAAAGACCTGGCAGCTCTGAAATGGACTGCTGGATCCACTCTGCCAACCACACTGCCAAAGGCATGGCTAGAAGGCAGAAAAGACATAGGACCATGATTACATGGGCCATTTACTTCTAAAAGGGTGTGCTGAACAGCATAAATGATTTCTCAGCCCTTGCCATATAGATACTAGACTATTTTGTTAAAGAGGGTGTAACTGGAGAGGAAGAACAATGGGTTTTTCCTGCTTTGCTGATGCACCTAGAGGAGGGGGGAGCCTTCCAAAAGAGGGGAATCACTCATCCCAAGTGGCTGTGAGAAGCTGCGGGTTGGGGCAGTTCAAGAGTCACATCAGAGACGCTGCTACCAGAGGGAGGTCAGCGAGACTCTGAGAAGAATGGGAACCTTGTTTGCAGCAGGGAGCAACCCACAGCCAGGCATCAGAGGTGATGGAGAGGAGACTTTCCCTGGGATCCAGAGAGTTCTGGGCAGACAGGAAGTTACAAGCAGCTGCTACACTGAAAACCAGCATGGGATAAAGGGCCCAGCTCCTAAAAACACAGAAGGTGATTCACCTGTGTCTCTTTTCTCCTTGAATCTCTTAGGCAGCAGTTCTACAGACTTCTAGAATTACCTTCATCTAGTTTATAGTTCCATATTCTAATAAAGCCCAGCTATTGGCATAACATTTTTCCTACTGTATTTTTGGTGCTCTCATTTTGAAGAAAAGGCAGAGCACTTTCCTGCTGGTCTCTAATCCAGGCTCACCCCCAAAATTGTGAAGAAATGGTTATTCAAAGAAAGTGCCAAAAGTACTCAATATGCAATGCCCTTTGAAAAATAATTCAGTCAGAAACCACGCTAGAGGAGGAAGCAAAGATCTCTCTAATCATCACAAGCAGAACCTCCCTTACCCAAACCGAGTTTCCTTTCTTCTTTTTCGAAGGAGAATAAGAGCCAGGGCAACAGCTGTGACCAGAGCTGTGAGAATTCCTAGTGCCACAGGAACCCAAGACGTCCCATACGGAGGTTGTCTCTGGCCACCTAGAGAAAACACCAGTCAGGAAATAAAAGACTGTCAATGGTAAACAGACCATACTGGGATATTTCTTCTTCCTGCTTTTAAATGGAAAATTCATGCTGCTGGATCTGGTGTACACACTGGGTCATTGTGCATTGGAATGTGGCATAAACAGCTACTCAGTTAATCATCAGAAAAACTATCAGTTTCACACAGCATAGTCAGAGCAGTTACATCCAGTTATCAGAACCTATTCTTAGCTTTGAGCCTCAAGAAAGTAAAAGCCACTGCTCCAGATTATATTAGTTTACATGAGCTCATGATCCAGACAAAAAGGTTGCTTGATATGAGCATTTTCTGTGTAGTTTTCACCTTGGCCTGTTTTGAGGCAGCCAGCAGAACCTTGGCCAGGTTACACAGTATGGCCTGAATGCCAACCAGGCAACATTTTGAAAGACACTAAAGAAACACAATTGCCTCATGGCAATCTTGTTGAAAATATTTGCATTTCCCTCTCGCCCCTCCCACAAAGGGAACCACCCTGTGGGATTTGATATTGGCTATAACTTCACAATGCTATTGGTTTGTTGTATCTTCTCAATGTCTCTCTACCAAAGCAAAAGTAGCTCGCAAGTCAAGAAACAAGTTAGCCAGCCTGCAGGTTCAAATTCTGGTCTAGTATTTGCTTCCAGAAGATGTACACTTTTGACTACAAAGTGTCTACAGAAGAAATGAAGATGCTGCAATCTGAATAAGCTGCCAGGGAAGGAAGGTAAGCAGTATGGTTATGAATAAAAAAATATTATCTATGCTTGGCAAACAACAGATAAATTAATCTAATTCCCTGAGAGATTTCTTCTCCAAATACAATTACTAAAGATTTAATAAGAATTTGAATGGGTTTATTAAAATCTAGGATGGCCCTCATATCTCCAAAGTATTTAAGAGCAAACAAGAGCAGGTAACAGGTCCCTGAAGCACCTCCATCTTCATGCTCCATTCCTCACCTTTAGCAGCTGACTGTGCTTTACCAGAAGCTAAAGAAGAATCATCTTTGACAATGTAAGTAATCCAATTATATGTCATGTGAGTATAGGTAAACCTGTCCTTAAAATAAATGTTAGGTTAACGGAAAGAGATTTGGAGGTGTGTGTGAAAAGGAGTCAGACATCCTTATTAGCAGAGTCCTCGCAAGCAAAAGGCTTCTAAGACTTGATTACTAGTTACACTGTCCTTACCATCCAAGTTTTTGACAAAGCAATTTTAGTCTAATGAACCAGCAAAGCTTAAGGAAACAGAATTCTCGAATCAGAAATCTGCATCACTGAGGAAGCAGATTAGTACTTCTCTACTTGAAACAAATTATCAGCTTTAGTACCCAGGCTCTGGGTTTTATGACACTCCATCTTGCTGCACCTTTTGACCTGGCCTTCAAGGCTGCTGATGTGGAGGGGGAGGGATCAGAAAGAGAAGTGGAATGAAAACACAACAAAAGGTAACTCCAATCCTCTCCACAATTCTCAAGCCAATCACTTGGGCTGTTCCTGCCAAACAATCAGGACAGAAACAATTAACAACACTGATGTAAAAGGCCCTCTCTGATAGTTAACAATAAGGTTTCTTCCCCTATGGGGAGACAAACCTCCCTCAGCCTGTTTTTCTAGTCTCTGCTAGCTGGCTGGTGAGAGAGCAGGGATTAAGGTCACCTTCCGGGAGGTCCCTCCAAAAGGAGGATGGATGTAAACAAAACAAAATTAATTTATGCTCCCTGTTTCTAAACTGCTAGGAATTGGGAGCCATCCCACAGTTTATAACAAATGTGTCAGAAATAGAAATGAATATTGAAATTCTGTTTCTCCTCCTCTGCCCCACAGATCACTTCTTCCCACTCGCACCACTGAGCTAGAGAGGACGGCTGCAGCCCAAGTAAAGACCGAGCTGCCTCTCCTCCTCCCCAGCTCCATCTCTGTCCCATCTCCTGCATCCTCCTTTTCCAAACAGCATATGCCTTAAGACTACACAAGGCAGAGAGAAGACAGTGTTATTAAATGAGCTTAAAGGAATATTTCAGAGCCCTCTGATGATGAGAGAACCCGCTTTATTTCTGCAGCGAGTTTTGTATCATTAAGGTGTGCAAAGAACAAGAGTCTTCTCCTGCATACAATCATGAAGATTACAGATGGCAAAAAGCTATTAGACCGTTCTGTTCCAACCTCTGCAAAGAAAGAGGGAGGTTTCTACCGAGAACGTTTCTGAAAATATTAAAACAATCTTTGTTAATAGTGCACAAGATCTCTACATAAGCAGGGTGGAGCTCCCACTAGCTTTGCTGTGATGACAAATACAACTTAAAGTTTATACAAGCTTAGTCATCCTTAGTGCTGCACTGGGAGCTGGTCAGAAACCACCCCTGGCATTTCTCGCATAAAGCAACCAGTGCCAGTTTGCTATTTTAGGAAAGGAAGCGACTTGTATCTTCTACCAGGCCTAAAACAAAACTGCAGTCTTTCTGCATCTCTGCTGCTTAAGGCCTGTCAGTGTTTCCACAGTGAACCTTTATTTCCAGCTTGTAATGCTTGTGAAAAAAACTATGTGCTTTCTGACAGCATTTGGCCAAAACAAGCATTACTCCCGATGCTACTTATTGTGAAGTGGTTTGTAAATAAAAACAAGCGAACATATTGTGCTTTCAGGATTATCCCATTCCAGCTCCTGTAAAATGCAAACCCTATATATTCCCCAGGGCTTCTCGCCAGTGCTGGCTACTTTCCAAAGGGATCTTCTAAACCCTTCAGGTACTTTTCTCTGGTTTTGGGTGCCACAGAAAATACCTGAGCAAAAAGCAGAAGAAAAAAAAACAATTGATGAGGCTGATGCCTAACCTCTCGTAGAGTCAGCTCTGAACCTCTGCATTAAATAATCTGAGGGCTTTGATCCCACAATGACTGTGTACTCACACAAGTCATAAGTACTGACTATCAGAGGCACTGGGTTGCCAAAGGCCGTTTCTGAGTAACATGCACATTAAAGCCAGCATTAGGTGTGCTACTGCGAGTAAGGCTGCAGCAGTTCTTTCCTGGGTACTCTGCCCTAACCCCCACCTCCTGCTTGCCTGGGAACCCCACTCATGGTTCCTCCTGCCATCCCTAAGTGTGGAGGGATCAAAGTCCATGTGATTCCTCAAAAGACATGTGGAGCAGAAAGAAAGCAGCAGCACGTAGGTCAGCAACAGAGATGGTTGTCTTGTCCTGCCACAGGAGCTGGGAATAAAACCTCAAGAGACTGGGATTTTTGCATGATCACACCTCACCGACTTCTTATCACCAATCCCTATTTTTATTCAGAATGTCCTCCCTTTAACTGGTTTACAGATAGCATTCTTCTTTCCCATCTACCCATCTCCCCGTATAACATCTTGCCCTTCTCTATAGCCTGACTCCCATTTTCTACTCACTATGAAATACAAGCAGCAACCAAACCAGTGCAGATGAGACTTAGCTGCCCTTTATCACTAGGAATGTACTCCATACATGTTTTCCTCACAACAAATCCTTTTACATGGTCCAGATTGCATGGTACAGCTTCCGTACCATGATCTCCCTCTTTTACCAGTAGCTCAGCTTTTCCATGGAGAGACCTGAAGTGGTTTAATATAAACACATTCAGTCAAACCATTACAAAACCTCATGTGGCCATGGTTTAAATCAGGCTCAACTCAAACCAGTCAAGCATGGCTTCAAATTAAATCACAGAACCTGTCAGAGAAGTTTTCTTTCACATTTACTCCTGTAAATATGTGTGGCTCAAGCCTAAATGAAGGACTTCAAACCTTTATTTGCACCTTTTCTGTTGTGTCTCCCCTTGCCCTGCTCTACAGCAAAAGCAGTGTAAAAGCCCAATAAAGAAGACAGAGTAGTGGCCAGAAGCTGTTTTGTTTATACCAGCTCTCTAAATATTATTTACTTTCTACTCTGTTTGATGAAGTGGGCTGTTGTATAAAGCCACGTGGCTCAGTCAGCTGTAAGCACTGAAAGGAGAAGAGTCAGAGAAAAACAGCAGTCCCAGCACTTCTTTCTTCCCCAAAGTGAAGGAAAGGCAGCAGACACTCACCCATGACTTCTTGGGCTTCAAGCAGGAAGAGGTCACTCCAGGGCCCACATCCTGCAGAGTTCAGCACACACACCCTGATGATCAGGTCTTTGAGAGGATTCCACATCGTGAGATTAGCTTTTGTATCCTGAACGATCATCTCCCCCTGAGAGCACATGACAACAAACTGTAAGCTCTCTTAAAAGGAACCTAGTCTAAAACTTCACCTCTAAATCTAACCCAAAACATTAGTATGTACTTCACTGGTGCTAAACCAGGGTTAGTAGTTGTGATTCCTGGGTCCTAGTCTCAGTGTTGCCACTAACTTTGGCTGTCACCTTGGGTATCTCTTCTCAAAAATTCTTAATCATTTCCCAGGGCATAGGGAAGAGAGGCATAGAGAAGACAGGAGGTTTAATAATTTCCTCCTTTGAGGTCCTTCCATGAAAGTTGCTATAGAAATGTTTTGGGTTTTTTTTTCTGCTACTAAAGATACACCTCCTTCTTATGCTTTAAACAAAAAGATGTGCTAATGTACTGCAAAGCAGCTGAAAGTTTTAATCACAGGAGATGCCTGTCTCCTAGGTTGTTGTCCAAATCCCAAATAGCTTTTCAATTTCATGTCCAATTTTCACTTAGGATAGCAAGGCTAACAGGTTTTCAGTAATTTTGCGGATCTTCTTCATACATGTGATTAGCATGTAAAGCCATGAAGATTTGGCTGCCACCACTGACACAATGCAAATTCAATGGGAACTCGAAATATTGTCATTCAAAGTCAATGACGCTGACCTAGTATGAAAATGGGCATGCACAAAAGGAAATAAGTCTCTTTTCCCTCTAGCTGTCTATTATTACAGGCTTGTTCATCATTAATAAGTGCTGGCTAAATACATATTAAGCAAGAAACCATAAGAAATGCTGTGAACTTCAAAGGCAGATAGATACCTGGGAAAGGTCAATGCTGGAGAACAAATGAAAAGCCTTCTACCCTGATGGGGTCCTTTCAACTCCCTACATACCCTATACATTGCAAAAAGAATCCACAACCTTCTTTCTGTGATTTAGAGAATAACTTGTTCACTTGTTAAATACACCTTTGCTTCTAGGATTTGGAAAGCCAAATCCCAACCACAGAAGAGAGAAAGCCCAAATCCTGCATTGAGTTGTCTTTAGGACAGCACTAGAAAGAGGTGGAGAGAAACAGAATTTTCTCTATCTTGTCCTTGTTGTAAAAGGAATCTCAGACAGCTGATCTCTTGATCTGTTACCTGAGTTACATTATCCTGAATCCACTCCAGCCTGTATCCCAGGACATTTTCTTTCAGCACATCTGGAGCCACACCTTCCCACTCCAAAGTCAGACCAGGATCTCTCTGGATAACGCGGATATTTTGTGGGGTACTGCTCGGAGCTGAAAGCAGAGGAAAGAACACCATCACTCTGTGCAGGAAAATAAGGCACTATCCACACTGAAAATGGCCGAAAAGACAGTTTCACCCCCTTTCCTGAGATCAGCTGGAAGAGAGAACGCGAGGTGAGGGAACAACTTCAAGCCACCAGCACCTTGTTTGCTTCAAGTGGAGAAGATAAGGTTGGTCTCGTTTCTTTCCAAGCCCCCAGTGAATGGGACATTCTGAGCATGCAGAAGCCCCTTGGCTGGATCAACCCGCGTACAGTGCATCCTCCCTGTTAAGCACACCCGAGTGCATATTATCGTTTTATGTTAGGAGACCCTTAAAGTGGACAATCAATCTGATAGTGTAACATTTCCTGCATTTCAGAAATAGCAAGCAGGAGTTCAGTCAAGTTCATCATCACCTCTTTCAGATTCAGAACCGCTTTCCTGTTCTTGTCTGTTATTTGCTTACCAAGCTCCAGGGTCTGGAAATAAACCCTGTCGGTGAATGGGGAGCTGCCCATCTCATTGCTGCACTGCACACTAACACTGTAGTTGGTGGAATGCTTCAGGCCTTGCACGCTGTAGGCAAAGGGTGGCACTGGTGTGACTTCAGTGGAGATCTCCTGGCCATCTGGTGACTCAGCTACCTATGCCAAGAGTCAGAGAAGACTGTTACCATAAACTATATGACTAACAGGTCCATAGGGATAAGTATTCATTTAATGTTTAGTTTAGGAATGTGTAAGAAGAGATATGGTACCAGTGGTGTTTCAAATATTGAAAACTAAGAATCATGAGCCATGCCTTTATTTGGTTTAAGTGACATCACTCTCCTAACTTTAGCAGTACAACAATTTTCCAGCAGCAGAAAATTTGGTTCCATATTTTAAAACATTTCCTTACTTCTGTTACAAATTCTACACTTGATCATTATTCTGGGTCAGAATTATATTAAAGACATTGTGGGCATTGGTGGCTTGGTTCAACCTAAACTATTTCAAATTAAGCTGAAAAGAAACTTCACCACTCATGCAACTTTTTTTTTTTTTTCCACCAAATATGAACTTTTAAAAATCATGAATGTTAGATCTGATATCACAATGTGCTTTTAATGCACAGAGAGGTTCAATGTTCCTGCTTTTGTACTGACAATAGCAAAAATCACTGATAGCTCCTTAGCTCAGCCCATCTTTCTTCTCAACTGCATATAAAATAGCAAAGCTGGGAGCAAAGCAAAGTGTACTGACAGAAGAGAAACGCTCATGTGGACTTCGTACTCTTTATGTAGCAGTCTTTCTCTCTGCCCTTCTGCTCATTCTCACACACTTTTAGTCCACTGATTTGACTAATAAGAAGGAAGAATCTCAAGTTTCCTTAATAGAAAAGCATATTGTTCTCATTATCAGTCATCCAAAACAAGGATAAAACAATCAGACTTTGTGTAAAACTTTGTCAGTTTGATGATGCTTTTCTGTTCCAACAGTCTGAAGAGTGCTCTTACATCTGCCCCCTTTACACCCTGGGTTAACAGCCAGCAAACATGGTGATTCCCTACCCTGTCCCCAGAAGCAATCTGCCTGTCTGAACATGGTGCTCTTGGGGCACCTGCTGCAATTCCCGAGTGCCAGAAAGCCACAGACAAGTTTCAAACCACCATCTCTTTCTGGGAGGCTGCAAGTAGAAGCGCAATCGTGGGGAGCCAGGAGCATGTGCATTTTCACATGGAAATGTGGGTCAACGTCTCCCACAATCTCTCAATGGGGAAGAAAGAAGCAGCACAGCTTTCTGTCAGCAGAGGGTTATTGCCAAGTTACCCTGCTCCTAGATCCAAATGCAGGAACTTTGTCCTCCCCAAACAGAACAGAAAGGGCTTAGAAAAGGGGTGAGTGTCTGCTGAGCAGACAGAAACTGAGCTACTCTGATTTGGCCTCTTTTCCACACATCCCATCCCCCCCCATCCCTGCCCCTGCCAAAAGTGAGAGGGGGAACTCAAAACCTAGGGTGATTAGCATTGCAGTGTGCAAGCCAGAGAGAATAGGCTGTTCCAGCTAGAGATAACATGTTGTAGAGAGAGGGGAAGAAAACCATTTTCAACCTCTACAACAGAAGCAGCAACAAAACAGTAACAGAAGCAGCAACAAAACCCAGAGACTGGGGCCAGCTATATTCAGACATTCTTCCTGCCAGTGAGTTAAAACAAGATGATTGTTTCTTTTACTTATGAAAGGGAATAAACATCAGAGCATGAAATCTCTAGTTCCGCCCCCCTCAAATAAAAAGAGGGCTGTAAGTAAATTAGCTGGGCTGCTTCCACTGCCGCTGTAATCAGGTAGGGAAAAAACAGGGGTCCAATATTCACACCCCACAAATGAATCCATGGGGAACGTGCCTAGCCGTGCTTACATGGCCCACTTCAGGAATCTTCATTTCTTCTTGACACTCACTTATCAGCTGTTTGATCTGATTTTACAGTTAAGTGAGCAATGCTAGAAGCTAACTGTCTGAAGTTGGGAACAATGGTACATGTCCAGGAACCTAAAGCAGCAGTCCAATTTTTCAGAGACATTGAGTACTCAGCACCCAGCAGAGCTAAAGGATAGTATCACCTTGATTTTCTGTGCAGAACTGGACTTTTACAATAGAAAACCAATCACAATTTGGAGGCAGGGCTTAAAATTATGCTGAAACTTATAAATAGGCCTGAGTTTTTATCAGAAAGACAAATCTGTCTCCTGCCTCCATCACTACCACCTTTCCTCTACCACATCCTACACTTTGTAAGCTCCTCATCCCTTGGGCTCACAGGTATGTCCGGATGCCACCATTTCCTCTGGTGCTGCAAAGCACAGGGCTAAACTGGCATGCGAGTCACAGGCCACTGCACTGCACTGGAACAAGCTACCATGGACCAGCTGCTCCACCCTAGCAGGAGTGGGAGCACCCTGCAGCTATTCCAGGGTACTTCCCATAGAGTGATATGTGCCTCATTTATGCTGCAGTGTGGTGTAGCTGCTACAGAGCAACTGATGTGATAACCTGCTGGAACAATGGGGTCAGTCCCAAATTCTCAGCTGGACACTTCATGCTCAGGACTTAATGCCCTGCTCTTTGGCACCTCTATATGAACCGAGTCGCTTCCTAGTAAGTTTCCATGTTTTAAAACTGTAGAATAAAAATTGAAACAGTGCTGCAAAGTGGTTCGGAGAGCAAAAGATTGCCCAGACCACGTTGCGGCTCAGGGGAGTCCCATTCTTCATGCAAGGCAGGGGCCATACCTGAAGAGTGCAAGAATGCAGGGGTGCGCGGCCATCAAATCCTGGCACCCAGACCACGCTGGCATTGCTGCTGGTGACTTGGCTTACAGTTACATTGAGAGGCTGGAGAGGCATGGCTATAAAGGAAACAAAGAGACCTTTCAGCATACGTAGAACTGAGCAGGTATTCACATGGAAATGGCAGAGGCTTGAGGCTAGAAATTATGCAGTGAAATCACTAACAGAAATGGTACAATATCACATCTTCAGAGAGCGTCCTCAATTGTCATGAATGAAACTATTATTTTAACATGGAACAAGCTTTTGGCACCCATTCTTTACAAGTCCAGCATACTTGCTTGTGTACAGGCAGCAGATGATGTGTTTGACAGCAATGCCAGGGAGCAATGTTTACACCTTCCCTACTCAGCCCCCTTCCCTGCCCCCTCCCTTGCAATGCACAACCGAGCCCTGCCACACAATCGCCCCTGGACCTCCATTATGAACCAAGTCAGGGCTTTCAAATCCCCCCCCCCCCCATTTCCAGTCCAGCCCATGAAAATAGCTCTGTCAGCACCATCCGAAGAGTGGTTTGCAGCAGTGAACCCCAATAAATACCCTGCAGCTGGATTTGCAGTGGATCAGTGAAAGGCACCACCTCTGGGTGTCCATTACAAACTGCTCCTGAAACACCCTGGGATGAAGCCTGGGCTGAAAACTTGGCCTCCCTTCAGGCCTGGGACAGATGAACTCAGAAAGCACCCTGGTTTGTAGAGGCACAATTTAAGGCAAAGTTTGTGCCTAGTATGCAGTTGATACCACACTGCAACTGAAGAGCAGAGCCAAGAACAACAGCAGATTTCAAGACTGGCCCTTTTTCAGGTGTTTGTGCTTCCTACCACAACCGACCAGCACCAGAACACTGGTGATATTGCCTCTCTGCTCTCACTCTGACCAGACACCTCCATCACTTAAGGGCCACGAGTATGTTGTTGCATTCATCTGAGCTCTTCAGCTTCTTTTTAGGATCCTCAATGCTGCTCTTTGTCTTCTCTTCTCCCACTGTAATTCCACAGTTACTTCCCCTTCTTCCCAATACACCCCTCACCTTTTCTTTTTCCACACATGAGTCTCTGTTCATATTTAGGCATCTCACTCCTAAAAAAAAAATACCAGCTTCATGTTTACTTATCTCTCCCCTGATTTTTTCCTCACTTAAAAATAATTCTGTGCTGCTGCCGTAAGTAATACTTTTCCTGCAGCACCTCCACAAGTTGTACCCTCAGGAACTCTCTTTCAAAAACTCAGTGGTCCTCAGGACAAGGCTCTGCCTATAGATCAAATTTTCCATCTCTGAGGTGTATTCTGTGAAAAGCAGCAGTAGGGGAGTAATTGCAAATCAGGATTCCTCCAGCTCCATCTTCTACTCTGCCATAGAGCACCTCTGTCTCTCACTGCACCAAGGGCAACCACTATACTGCCATCAGCATCTCCACAGGATCGCCTTGGAGGATAAATGCATAGACCAAAGCCCCTCCCAGACCTCCACAGAGGGCCTAGGGAAGACAATGGGGTATGGAATAGATGGTGACACAGATGAACCCTATAAAGCCTTTATTGTCTGGTTAACCAGTTACCAGGACCCAAGGCAGAGGGCTGCCACCTAGATAAAGACAGTGTGCACAGATGGGAGGTGGAGTAGCAGAGCACAGGTCTGCGGTAGAAGATGAGCAAGAAGTTCTTTGCCTTTCAGTGAAAGGTCTTTGTGAGTTAACTTAAGGCTTTTCTATGCCTTGGTTTCTTTCCCTTTTGATGTTGGGTATTCAGGTTTGTAAGCTCTTTGCAGGGGGGGAAGGAATAAAAGCTTGCTTTCATTGTTTACATGGGTATCACTAAACACTGCCCTGAACTCAGTCTTTTGTAAACATATTCATCACTTTTTGGGTTTAGTAACATGTAATTTTCAACACTGGGTGGCAGGCCCAAAGGAGGTATGGGCTATACCATCAGTAAGAAAAAGTAATCAACTGCTAACATATCCACTTTGTAAGGGAGACAGCCACCAAAAAGGGTCAGCTCAGAGCACCTTCCCCTAACTCTACAATCTGTAGAAGGGACAGATGCAGTTTCCCCTCCTCCTTTGGGAAAAACCGCTGGCTGGCTGTTTCCTGTTGTGCTCTGAAACGCGAGAATACAAGCCTAAATTCTTAACTGCACACGTGAAGGAGAGCAAAGCCAGTCTGAAAGCAGGACCTTGAGTGTTAAGATAATGAGACTTAACTTCCTCTGTGCTCATAGAGTGGCTGGAACAATGGGGCTTTGTATAGGGCTGGGGACTGAGCTACAACAACAGTGATTTTCTGCTTGGAGTACACCCAGCACATTGTGGGCACTACAGAGAATAGATAATGAACAACAACAGCAGCAAATAGGAAGAAATGTCAACAGTTTGTAAATGTCCTAGCACAAATATTTGTCCCTGGAAACACAGAAGAAACAAAATGTTTAATAAATTGTAGAAAGACTTGAGAGTCTTCATTAGCAGATGGATCTGTGTAAGAGAGGAAGGCCCTGATAATGCACGTATGGACAACTACTCCCGGGAGTAATTTCACTGAAGTCTACATGGTCATGGGATCAAGGACTAAATAAACATCATCTGGGTCTGCTCCTGTTCCTGCTGATGTCCTTGTTAAGAACTTTGCCTTTATTTTAATAGGGGCTGTACTAGATCTTCAAAAGTTTTGCTCTTTACAAGAACCTCATCACTTCCCCGAGTTTGTAACTACTCTTTTAGATGTATCTTTGAGGTATTGCAGATAAAAATTTTACAGCTACAGCAATGAACTTGCTACTTAAAACCTGGTTTTTATCTCAAATATTGGTGCAATATTTGCCAAATCACTTAAGTTTGCTCTTCCTCAGCTCTAAAAAGTGCATGTGTATGTGCACAAGCGTGTGATGGGAATAAGTCCCTCCTAAATAGGTTGTGTGGATTCATTGACCCCTATGGAGAACTCTTACTAAATGCAATTGCTGGGAAATGAAATTCTGAGGCATTTATCACATCATCTTATTAATGGTTAAAAAAAATAAATCATGTGTTAGCATTAAAAAAGAAAAAAGCAACTTGTTTATGCTGTGTTATTTCAAATTACACCATGTTGAGAGGTTTTTTTAAAGCATAATAGCCTTGTGAACTAAATTCTATTCCAGAATAAAAATATCCATAGAAGATACATTCCACAGTAACTAATCCCCCTGTGTAGACAAGCCTTTAAGGCAACAACTCCAAATATCTTTAAATCGAGTTATAAATCTTACTAGTCCAGCACACTACGTTCTTGGCATAGCAGTAACCACAATGTCCTGAAATAAAATACACTGTAAAAGTGGTTGATCTACAACTGGTTTTAAGCTACCCTGTAAGGAATATTAACTAATACGACTCTGAGTTCTGATACAGACATAAATGCTCACGCTTATTTGCTGCGACCAATAAGCTACCACTTGGAACAAATTATTTTTGTGACATGCCTCTCCTGAAACTGATAATCATATAATTTAATGTGCATTAAAGCATGACTAAAAATTCAAATGCAGAAGCATCTCAATATGAAGAGAAGGCGAAGAGTTGATTGCTGTATTATTCCCATTTCAATCACTCAGAGGAACAGTAAATGTGACATCAACTCAGGGACTTCCAAATGGCAACTGATCGTGTAAAGGCTAGGAATTATTTGTTTTGGAGGAGTTTTTTTTAAAGAGCAAATAAAATAAAAAAACCCAAACAAACAGTGAGGATAAGCAGACTTTGCTGGCCACTGGTGATCATCTTCCTTGCCTTTTTTCCCCATACCTAATGTGATGCCAATAGAAGCAAACAGAAATAATGGTCCCTCTAGCTCTAACAAGACCCATCTGTCTCCAAGAAGGAAAAATTTCCCCGGCTACAGATTTATATCCAGCTTCATCTGGGTTTGACAATTTGACTGCTCTGACTCTCTCCTTTTCAAGAAAAAAAGAGAAAGTTATTTGACATCGCATTTCCGCTCCCGAATCAGATGTGGTTTATTATCCACAGGCTGGAAGATGGCCCCGCATAGTGAGTGGGAACTGCTGTTAGAGCACAAAGCGTTGTTTCGACTGATGAAAGCTCCAACCAGTCCTGGTTGCTGGCAGCTTTGAGACAATCCCTTGCATGAAGGAGCCCTACTTTCCCTCCCCAGAGCAAACCCAATCCCTTGCCCATTTTCTTGCCCTCTCTCACCTTTAATTTGAACAGTGGCTGTCCGAGATGAAGACAATCCCTTTACGTTGTGAGCTTCGCAGGAGAAAACTGTGCTTTGATTAATACCTGGAGATCAGCCAAGAAAGGAAACACAAACAGCTATATAATCCAGCTTCAACCTTCAGCAGAATTTCAATTATGTGTGACATCCGGCTCAAGCTGTAGAGGCAATTAGAGGGCTGAGCTGAGTGCCAATCAAAGGCACGTGGATTTTGATGTAATTAACATGCTAAACACATTTTTTTTTTTTAATGGAAAGAGTGTGGCAATGTAGAAAAACTTTCATGGGAGCTTCAGAAAGCACTGACAAAGAAGGATGAATCGGACAGAACAGCAGCTCACAGTGCTCAGTTAGTAGATGTCCACTCCTCACATTCTGGCAACTGTCTCTGAAGCAAGGATTGTGCTGAAGCCTGTGCTTATACAATGCCCCATGCTCTGAACCTCAGCCTGCCACCTGAGCAACAGCTATCTTCTAACTGGGCTATAAACCCAGGCAAGCTTCCAACCAGATGCTGAAGATTTCAAACTAATGCTCACCTGTACCTCACCTTGCATCTGACTTTTGAAGACACGCAAAAGAAGTAGAAGTAAAATGCTACTGCATCAGCACTGAAGCACTTTCCAGAGGTGATATAATACAGGTGAGGATTACTCTCCCTCTCTTCCAGGAGCATCCATCCATCCATCTCACAGGGTCTGAACATGGCATCATACTGATGTCCAGCTGCTCCAAGATGCATATAGGCATTGCTAACTAATCAGAATTGAGACAGACTTGCAAAGCTGCCTGGAGAAGCACGTCCAGCTTATGTTTTCACTTGACTTTCAGTTGCCTTATCTGTGAAAAGTTAAGGACTGGCACACTATGGGCACACAGTTTAGGAGGGAAAAAGATTTCAGAGCTGCACAGAGAAGCTTGCAAAGTGTCTGGCTTTGCCCTTTGATTCATCTCCCAAGCCCAAGATTAACTGTATTGTGAAGAAGGTGTAGTGGAAGAGAGGAAGTACTGCTATAAAGTCAAAGAGTACTTTAACTTCCTCCACTCACCCTAGAGAGCCAGCGGAAAAAGCTGCCAGCAGGCTGAAGGCCAGGCAGCAGCACAGCACCTGATGTGGTAGGTATGTCCCAAAGACAGAACCAAACACAGCCCTGCCCTGAGGAAAACACAACACACCACAAACCACGATCTCCTTGCTCTCTAGAACCATTGCCAGCACTGCTTTCCAAATACAGTAATCCCTTTGTCCAACCTACTGCCTGCTGAATCTTCTCAATGTTTCCTTTCTGGCCAGTACTTCATTATTTTTTTCTTCAGAATTTGGTACTTTCTTAAGCTATTAATGCTCGTTTCCTTACCAACTCTCTTTTTTAACATGCTTTAGCAATCTGACCATGCAACTTATGTCCTGCAAATTTTTTTTTTTTTTTCCTGTTGCAAAGAAAAGATCTACCCAAGGGACATCAATAAGAACACCAAAAAGGGCAAAGAAAGTTGCTGCTGA
>JAAGNO010031370.1:0-19291 GCA_033439905.1 Ceryle rudis
CCAGGAACACTAAAAATACAACAAAAAAAAAAAAAAAAAACTTAACAAGAGAAAAAAAAAAAAATATAACAAAACAGCTTCTTTTTTTTTTTTTTTTTTTTTTTTAAGATGCAAGTCAAGTGCCTCTTTCCCTGGAAATCTGAAAGCAGGCATGGGGGTGGGGCAGGTTGACTGCTTTCAAGCTGTTGTGGTCACCAGACAGGCCAGAGCTGGAGCTTGGACATGAAGGAAGCTGCTTTCAGGCAGTGCTCTTGTCAAGCACAACATAGGGTTTGTTGTGTGGCATTTCCACCCAATGGAAAATGGGGGGTGTGTGCATTTATTTATTTTCCCCACTTCTGAACACCGGACCTTGAAACAAAAATCCCTTAGGTCCTAGTAGGGCATTGAGGTAGGATTTCGTGCTTCCCAGAGTGAGATAGACTGAGGTATCGCAGCAGTGGTAATGCTGCCCCTATTAATTTTTGCTTTGAGACACTACTCAAAATCTATTAGATTTGAACTGCATTGTTTGTATCTTTATTTCTCTTTCTGCAGAAGGATGAACGACGTGGTAGTGAGAGGATCAAATGCCAGAGATCTGAGTTTTTTCACAGATTTGTCGCTGAGATGGTCTCTTGTTTCAGTTCTTTGGCTTTTCTCCTCCATCTCTTTAAAGACAGTGGAAAAAAAACCCCTGTGCTTCAGGGCTGTTCAGGCTGCATAGTAAATGTTTGTTGCACACCTAGAGATTCTCTTGACAAAAGATGCTATGCAAATATTTGTTCTTCTGTGAGGATTTTCTGTTTGTGTTCTTAAATATTTTTTTTTTCCCATTTAAATATATGCCTTCTAGAAATTTGCCAGAATTTCTATTTTCCAAAAATCTCTGCTTGTGGTCTGCAGGTCTAGGGATGATTAAAGAGAGTTCTGCAAAGGGCACCTGAGAAAAACATTATTGCAGAGCTCTGTGTGAGCTAGGAGTCACCACCGTGTCTATTGTCATCCATCTCATTGCGGGACGTGTGCGAAGCCCTTCTAAAATTTAGGATGGATGTTTATTTCAAAAATCTCTTGTGCCTTCTTAATCTCTGTGAAAGTGCATTGGGGTGCTGTTTATTTAAACACGTGCTACAGCCAGCCTCTGTGATCTGAAACACTTCTCCCACCAACTCAACAAAAAAACCCCCATAGTTAGGTGTGTGTTTAAGTTAGCATTGTAACTGCAGCCTCCTGCCTCTTGATCTCCTAACCCACAACTTCTACCTTTCTCTCTGCGTGGGAGACCAGAGCATGCTGTCTGTAACAGTGGCCAGACCTCATGCTCAGAGAAGCAGATTTGAGTTGCCGTGTCAGGACATCAGATGTCACTCGCACTGCAGCATTCCTTGGGACTTTCATGCTTCCAGGGGGTTAGGAGGAACTACCCCAGCACCTCTGGAGCAACAGAGCATGCTCCTCCCCTCTGCCCTACCTTTAGTACTGTTGGGGTTTTTTTATTTTTTAATTTTTCCTGCTACCAGTTTTCCATGACCCGTCACTGTCTTATAGGAAAGATCACCTCCTTGCACATAAGCCTTCAGATGACCAGCTGGGGTGCAAGGCTGGTGTCTCACCTCTTCTATATCTCCAAGGTTGGCTGTAGTCTCATGAGCTGCTGGGCTGTCCTGTCATGCATTTGCTCTGCGTCTCTTCTCTGAGAGCATCTGGGGGAAGGGGCTGGTGCTGAAGGAGGGGTATGGGGAGAGATTCTGCTCTTGGTCTCAGTAAAGTTCCTGGTAAACTGGGCACGTGAAACAAAAAATACATCAGCTCCCCTCCCCCATGCACTGGAGTGTTTCTTGGCTCTGCACCCAAACTAGCAGCTGAGCACGTGATTTACTTGTAAAATGCAGTTTAAAAAAAAAATGGTGCCATTGCAGATGGGAAACCAGGGATGGGAGGACTGAACTGGGGCTGCTCCGTGTGCAGCTGGGGGCTGCTGGGGAAGGGAAGGGGTATGTCTCCTTGCTAAGCTGCAGGAAGCTGGGGGGAACATGCGCTGCAGGATGTGGGGCCACAGAGGAAAATGTGAGCTGCAGGAGGCAAAATGAAGGGGAACGTGCTGAACCGCAGCCCTGCCTGGGGAAGGAGGTGGGGGTGCTGCATGTGGGGCATGGGGAAGGAAGGGGAGGGCTCTGGTGTAGGGCTGGGGTGCAGGTGGTATGGGGGGGCTGCATTTTGAAAGTTGGGCTTGAGAAGTACTCTGAGCTGAAGGTCTTCTTAGAGTAGTATGCAGGGTCTGAAGTGACCGCAACAGAGGGTTGTACTAATTTTTGCTCTGCTTTGTGTGCAAGAAGGGAGAAGTTGTTTGACCATTCAAAGCTGTGGAGCTCAGCATCTTCTGGTTTGAGAATTTCATTCCTTTTGCTATTTCTGTTTGTATCCCATGTTTTTCCTTCCTCCAGGATGTAAGTTCTCTTAAACTTTTGAAATTGAACTAACCTAATATGCCCAAGGAGAGCTAAAACGCTGTTAGACTGATCAAAAACCTGGTGGGGGCCTTCAAGCAAATGCCCCGCCAGGCTGGACAGCGTGGCTGTTGCACCATTTTAAGGGGAGTACAATTACACCGCATTTCTTCCTGTGTCAGGACTGTGGCAGTGCAGTTAACGCCTCCTGGCCGCAGCAGATAAAAAGATATAAAAGAATTTCTGCCCTTTGCTGTACTTATATCCGTGGTTTTGTTACTGTCGACTGGAGGATGTGTTGCTTCAGAGGGGAGCTACAATGTGCTTCTGAGGAGGGGTTCTTGGTATCTACCACTGCAGCACTGCCTTTCCTTGTGTGCCATCCCACCCTGAGCAAGGAAGAAGTCTTGTAGAATCAAGAAGTTACACTCTTTGCAGGAGCCAATGAAGCAGATAGAATTGGTGGGTAGTTTTAATGGTCATTTGGTAGAGTTCTTGATTATTGTAGCAGACTGTACTGATTTCTGTGCCTGTAGGTGTTAACCTAGCACACAGTTTGGAAGGCAGCCTCGGTGGTGAAACATTTCATTTCCTTCCCATCTGTTCACCATCAAACCTGGAAGGGAGGTTTCCTCTCTGACTTGCCTTCATCATGGTAGCATGAAATAACTGATGGCTAGCAGGGAAGAAGAGGGGCAATGAAATTCGTATCAGAGTCTTAGAAATTCTTCAGTGGTTTTTACTAACTAAAGTAACTGATGGGAAAAGCAAACACAGAATAAAGCAGAGTGGCACAGGCTTTGTATATCCCACTGGCAACATGGAAAGGATAACTAGGGAGAGGAAGAGACATTTGTCTTGCTAGCAAGAGGAACTGGTATGCCCTGAGAGGAGATGTGGACCAGAAGCAGGGCTTGTATGTGAGGGATGGCAGGTGTGTCATGTATGTCAGAGCTTATTGAAGACAAGAGCTGAATGGTGCTTTGGCCTGGGTTAGTTGTTCTGTAGGCAGGTATCTTGTACCCTCCTAATGCAGTCATGGTGCTGGCTCATTTTTTTGTGGCTGCACGGAATCTGAGGCTTCAGGCTGAATCCACTGGGCTCTACTTGGTCTCTTGCTTTTGGCTGAATAAGACTGGTAACAGCTTTTGGAATAGCTTGAAGAGCAGGGGTTTTGTGGGTCTGTGGCTTATGGGGAAGGATGGGTCAGGTGGGGAGGGGGCAGTGGGTGCTGTGGAGGGATGTTTTGTCAAGGGGTTTACAAAATCCTGCCCTGAGTGATGTAGCAAGCTCAGAAAGGAGGTCCCTTGCGCAGATTCGGAGTTTATCATCTTAAATGTGAAGCCAAGATCTACAGTGGGCGACTGGAGTGCTTGCTCCTTCCCTTTCCATAACCCGATTCGTTCACATGCATTCAGTTTTCATGCAGCAACATGCTACAGTGCTGGCTTTGGTCTTACTGTGGGATCTGCTGTAGTCAAGAACCTAATCTCAGTGGCAGGAGTTCTCTCTGAGAGAGAAAGCAGCCAATCTGGCTTTATCTGTGCCTTTTTAGGCAAGGAACAGCATGTCAGGCTTGAGGACACTCCTGTGTGTTCGCATGGTTAATTGTGACTGGGATAGCTCTCTCCTGTAACTGTGAGCCTGCGCTAATTCGGTAATTTGAACTCCTTTGACTCTTCAAGTTCCTGGAAAGTTGCTGGTGTCTGTGAGAGCCCAAGCTCCCTGCTTCATCTTGATGTGCACATCAGGTTGCTTTTCTTTTGCTTCATAATGTATACAATAAGTAATATTCAGGGTATGCATTCCCGATGAAAAGAAGAGGATGGGAGTTCTCTGTCCCTTGCCAGGTCCACCTGCTGGAAAACCCAAAGAAAAATATTGGACAAGTCATTTGCTGTTAAACTGAAAAATGTGCATGTGAAAAGTAAGCTTAGAGTGCACCTTTGCCATTGCAATTTCTACTGTCGGTGTCATTTGATATGCCCTTTTTTAAAAAGATCGTTTTAGGTATTTTAAATACCTTCTTTCCTTTTGCCACTGTGGTACACCTGCTTGTATCTGCCTTCGGCTACATTGTTTGAAAAGTACAAGGTAATGAAATACTGGGAAAGAGAATAAGTTTCCCTCACCCACTCTTCAGGGTCCTCATCTGAGATAGAAATATAATTACTTAAACCATCCTGACTTCTACCCTGTGGTGTTTAGTCTGATTTCTGCATTACCTGAACTGTTATAAGTTTGTGGAGTTCATTCCTTTTATTTTGTTTTGCCAGCACAGTAATGTCAAGGGGTTCACAGATACTGGTGTGTGGAAACACAGCTTGTTACCATGTGAGCTTTTTGATGGTCTTTAAGATTCATATGTGTTAGTTTTAGAGGTCTTACTACTTTTATGTGTGTTGTTTGTTTCTGGGAGGTTGGGTATGCATGGGAAAAGGCTGTTACAAGGTAATAATATTCGTGGTTCTGCTAGAGGAAAGGCTTTGTCAGAAAGTACATCTCCCAGCATTTCTTTAAGAAGTGCTCTATTTCTTTGTGTTGGCACTTGAACCTTCTCCTTTGTCAGTAGGATTTCACCACCATCTTGTTTCTCTGGCTTTCACGGAGTGAGCCAAGTGGAGCTTTGCTGTTTTATCTTCACTTGCTTGCTCCAGCCATGTCTTCCCCTTGGTGACTTTATGGCTCTTGTGCAGTTGCTGCAGCAGAGATGCTGGTGGTGGTGGTAGGGGATGGGTGCCCCTCTGCCCTCGCGCTTGGAATGTCACGCCACTGGGGTCACTCTGCTCTGGGAGGCTGGGAAACAGACTTTGGCCTTTAGAAACATTGCTTGCAGTGGGGGTAGTGTGCAGCTGCAGATTTATTAATTTTGGCTGGTCTTTGAAATGACAATGCACAAACACTGAAATGGAAATGTTAAAATCCTGAGCTGCAGATAGCTGGAGGGAGGGAGGGAAGGAAGGAGAGCGTTTGGTAAGTTTTGCTATATGCTGGTTTTCTTTATATTTTTATTTAGGCATCTGCTGTTACTTTTTGTCAGAAAGGATATACCAAATCTGGGAGGGGGTCTCTGGTCATTCTTAAGGCCTAGCATGATCTTTTTGTTAGTTTCTAGTAACTTCTGCGTTTCTAGTAACTTCTGCAGAAGGGGGAATGGCGGTGATCGGAGATGTACTGGTATTCATATTTAAAGTGGTGGTGTGGCATGACACACTGTCCCGCACCACCCTACTACAAATGCTGAGAAATCTCAGCTGTTCTGTAGTTGTCTTGTTGGAAAACTAAGAAAATATGGGGGAAAGGCTGTGAGTTGAAGCACAGGATGAGGGAGCAAGCTCTCTTGCTGGAATGTCTCAAAGAAGTTTAAATTTAAACAATCAGAGAAAAGCGTGAAGGAACCTGAAGACTCAGACTAGTCTCACACTACAAAATGTATTTGCAAATTTGATTTCTGTCTTGAAGCAACTCAGATGATATCTTAGCAGCTGGCACCAATTGACTATCTCCCGGAATTGGCATGATGACAGCAATCAAACTGAATTTATTGCTTTGGGTTTGGGAAGAGTCCGGAAGAGGAATCATTCTCAGAAATGTAATCTAGAATGTGTTCCCACAGGAATGATAGCTTCAAGCCTCCTTTAACAGCAGTGGTAGAACATGGTCCTAGTGCAGGGTGAAGACAGGTGGACTGTGGTGTTGAGCAGCTGGATTGTATATTCCAGTTGAGAGAAGGAGGTTTTTTTTTTCTTCATGACACAGTTTCTCATCAAGCAGAGATATGATTCACAACTGAGTTCTTGTTACTGCATTGAGGAAGGAATCAGCCATCCCATTGGGGTGGCCAAACTTTCAGACTGCTGAAAATTGCCTCCCACCTTTTTTTATTTCCTCTTAAGGCAGGTGTACTCAGTATAGCTACAGTTTTGTAAAGTAAGCCAATAAATGCTGCAGTGGGTGCACTCTTTTGCATGTGCAGCTATTTCGAAGTCTAATTTTTGTTGAAGAAAGTGTGGTAGAATTAACTTTTTCCTCCTACTTTTCTGGTAGGTGTAAAATTAATCACTTTCCCTGATAAATCTTGGTTTGATTTATTTCAATAACTATTTTGTCCACTCTTTTGATTAGTTTTTAATGCTGTCTTCTGCTTGCCAGGAGAAAGAACTACCTGAAATAGCTGTGGTTTTGCTCATGTTGTTCCTAGAGCAAGAAATGTTGGTGTTCCTTGGACAGGTGGAGGGAATGGGGCACAAAGGGCACATGTCTTTAAAACCTCCCTGATCACTGATCTTTTGCGGGGCTTGGGGCAACAGTGGCTGGAAAGCGCGTTTGTGTGGCAGCTGCCAGCAGCTGAAACAAAACCCTTCTCCACATCTCTCGGGAGCAGGAGTCAGTTAGGGCATTGGAGCTCCATCTGAAGCGGGAGAGTTTTGTGCTGTGCTGTCTGTGCAGGGTCACAGTGGCAGCACCTGACACTTAACCATCTTCTCCAGCTTCCATGCTCAAGTTCAGCCCTCCCCCCTTTTTCTTCACATATATATTGTTGTTGTTGTTTATGTAGATGTTCTCTCTTTTGACAGCTCTAGACTGCTGGGATTTGTAGATGTCCTGTGCTCTGTGTGTCTGAAAATGTTCTTTTCCAGGCCTTGGTTACCCTGGGAGGAGATGAAAGACCTGGTGAGGAAAAACTTGCTGTGAAGTGGCCGTGTGTGTAGCAGCTAGAGTAGAAAACTGGGAACTGATTGCCTGGAGAAGAATGGAGCTCAGAAGTTGGGTCATATGTTATTTATCAATCTCTGCTACTGCATCTTTGGGGTAACAGACTGAAGTTGTCAGGCAATGAAGGAATCTTTTTACAAAAGAGTAAGAAATATACACCAGTATAAGGGTAGTCATATCCCCCATTCTGCTGGAGATTGCCAGGTTTTTGTGAAGTAAAGCTGTCTGCATTTTGGTTTTTATTTCTGTTTTGTACACCCTTCTTTTACATGACATGATCCTGTTTATCTCCTGAAGACTATACAGGCAAACCTATTGTGGTTTTAGTCTGCCATCTTGGGTACTCTCAGGCAGGTTAGTTTTGGTTTAACCTGCTCAGTTAGAGATTCTTACAACTATGACATTATTAATTGTGCACAGCCACTTCGTCCATCCATTGTGTATGAGCAGTCATATCCCAGTGAATGAACTGCATGTTTGTATAAAATGAAGCTTTTCATTTTTTGCAGCTCCTTAACTCCCTCAAGTGATGCTAACACAATCATTCTTGTTTTCTATTAAAGTAAATCCCTAGACAAATCAAAACCTAACCCAAAGAAATCCCAGTTCTCTGAACAGGCAGTTTCTTATCAGGTATATTCTGAAGAAACCCAGTATTAGTGTTAATAGAACAACACTTAGCACAGTATTTGCAGAGCAATAGTGTTAAAGATACTTGGGTTAAATGTAGTCTCACATGCTGAACCAAGATACAGAAATTGTATCATATAAAGGGCTAATAAAAAGAAATAGATATTCACACATTTGTTTCTGTATCAAGCACAAGAAAGTTTTTTTCCTGCTGTTTTTAAGCACCACCTCCTTAAGCATTTGCATTGTAGATTTTGCTACAAAAGAGCTACCTAGACTGAACTTTTCTATCCATGTAGATACTCATTGCTTCAGGCTGTAGATAGGAAAATTGTCCAAATAGCAAGATCCTCTTTTTTTGGCTGGAAAACAGTAAATGAATATTAGATGAGTGTTTGTAATATCCTGTACTTAAGTTTTAAGCATCAGCCATTGTTCAGGGCTAGACAGCTCTGTAATGCAGCAGGAAAAGAGCTTAATGAAATCCAATATTTGGAAGCAGGAGGTAGATGAATTCAGACTTGGAACAGCAGTGCTGAATTTTAACAGGAAGGATAACTAACATTTGGAGTAACTTCTGTGGGTGTATAGCTTTATGTATCACTTGAAGTCTTGAGTGTGAACCCTTATGTTTTCTAACGGATATACCGTGTTTTAGGCAAGCTATGGAAATCGCTGATTGAATTTCATAGCTTGTGAAAAGTGGGAAATAGGCCTCATGTCCCAGGCCTTGGATCTTGTGAGGTAGGTCAGGTATGTTGCTGTGTTTCTGTTAGTTGTGAGGTGTACTTCGGCTGTGCACTAAAGATAAATACCTTCACTTCACAAATGGCTTGCAGAAATAAGTTTGATGATCTGGGCAGAAGGAGGAGAAATTATTTGCTTTGCAAGCTTTTGGTAAGGCAGGGATCTGAACCCATGTTGTCTTTTCATTGTTATTCTAATACAATTAAGAATACTTTGCATTTTTAAGGTTCATTGAGACTCTGTAAGAGACATGTTAAATCCCAGCCTTTGACAGCTCTGCTGGACTCTCAGAATTTTGTGTTTTGGTTTTTTTTTTTTCTGTCTACTACTGCAGTTAACTGTTGTTAGACCAGAGAAAGGTAGAAAAAATGCAGCTTCATGTCTATTCTTTACGCATTTAGGTACCAGGTTGTTCCCCGCAAGTACCAAATCACCTCTGCTTCCAATCCTTGGAATGAAAGTCGAATGCCTGTGCTGTGCCAAAGGCCACCGGCCGATGAAGAAAGATTTAAAAAGGGGCTGTCTTTGGGAATGGGTTGTCACAGGTTGGTCTGTATTCTGGTGCTGCCTGCAACAGGATGGGTGACCCTGCAAGAATGGGATCCATGATCCTCCAGGACCCACAGTGGGAAACCCACCCAGCCTGACCTTTTTCTGCTCTCAGTTGTGGTGGCTGGCTACTGCAGGCTGGTGCTCCCAGAACTGGAGTGTGCTTTCTGTCTTTGAGTTGTGCTTGAGTTCTGTCTCCAGGGCAACAAAACAGGCAAAGAGAGTGGTATGCTTTCCCCCTGACCAGAAATAGTTTCCCGTACCTTGTGACCGGAGTGCTGTACTCCTCTGGTCTCCGGCCAGGCTGGGTGGTGCTGGAGGGATGGGGTGTGGGGTGATGACCTCTTGTCACAAGTTGTGGTGTGGCTGCTGCCCATGATCACTAGCTGCCCTGCCCGCTTCCCTCCCTCTGCATGATGGTGTAGGATTTCAGGGGAGCAATTGCTCTTGATTTACATCTCTGATGGCATTTTGATGGTTATGTCATTTTGTCTGAGACTTGCTTCTGTCAGCTGTCTGTCCTGGCTGTCAGGACTTGGTGGCTGAGTAGCACGTGGTGAGCTCTTACCTCTCCTTCCCCCTTTGCTCAGCTGTTTTTGCTGTCTGCTTCCCCGTGTCCTTGTACTTGGGAACAGATTCTCAGCAAGTGTAACTGCACATGAGGGCAACGTGATCTGGGTGGATGAAGGATCCCCTTCTGTAGGAGTTCCAAGTAGAGCCGGGAGGGCAAGTGGGAATTTGCAAGACCCAGGTGTGCAAGTGGGCTGTGGATAGTTTTAAACTGTTGTCCTGCTGTAAGAGTCTGGCTTGAGTGTAGAATGTGCAGCACAGTCTGTTACTTTGCAACTGTGTTTCGCAAAGCTTGATTTATGAGAGATGCTGCTAAAAGTGCAGCCAAGGCACCCCTACCCCTCCCCAGCAATGCAGGCGAGAAAGCACTTGCACTGCACCAAGGCCTGGGGAGCATGGAAACTCTCCAGGCTTTTTTGCTGCCTGCTGCTTTATTGCAGAGTGGTTCTGGCATAGAACTGTAAAATATGTGCAACAACAACAATAATTTCCAGAAGTGAGAAGAAAGGAGAGATGAAAGGAGTAATTTACCTTCCCCCATCCCTGAACAGTGGCAGACGAGGATGTAAGCACATCTCAGCCCTATAAAGTATTAATTGGGACAATTTCTACAGTTCAGCAGTGGGAAGGAAGACAGAAATTCTGCAGTGCACTGAGCTTCTATTCCCAGCCTGGGAGAGAAAAGTGTTCTGAGTTGAGATCTGTCTTTGTCTCCATCCTCTGCTCATGGGGAAGAGAACAGTTGCCCAAAGCCTTTCTTTACAGAGGAAACAGCATGCAGGGACCACGGGGCTGCACAGGCTATTCTTAGGCAGAGCAGTGCAGTGTGGCTTTGTTGAAGTGGGTCTCTAGTGTTTCCTACAAATCAGAGAATGCTGCATTCCTACTGGTGATCAGCTGCTGAGCCCAGCCAGCCAAGGGTCCTGCTTACTCCTGTGGAGAAGGCTCATGTGTTGCAGGGGACGCAGAGAAGGTGCATTTTCAAGCCTCTGTGCTGAAGATCTGCTACAGAGGAAATGTCAAGAGCACGCAGGGACTGCTCCTTCCCCTTGATATGTTCTTTTGGTGGCTGGACTGGGGAAGAAGGGCAGTCCTTGCTTCTTGCCTCTTTCTAGGCACCTGCATCTGCAAAAATCTAGAGTATAGCAGTTTCCAGGGCTGGCTGAAAGATTTGCCTCCCTCAAGTCCTTTCAGTGAATCTGTGCTTGTCCAGTGTGAGCATTTCACCTGAGAGGATGAAGGCATTGTAGGGAAAGTTCAGGACCCAATTATTGCTGTAGTGAAAAGTCATCTGTCTGAGCCTCAGTGGCTAAAAGGCTCCCATTTCTTGTCTGAGATGGGCAGAGTTACTCTAGCTAACCCTCCTTTTCTTGCACCCATGTATGTTATGTTTCTAGGGAGGAGAACACATTTTTTGCTCTCCTTGATTTTTTCTTTAATCCATATGACAGTTGTGCTCAAACTGATGTTGCCATTGGGCTGGAATAAACATACTTAGCATTTCGGGCTGAACTTCTCGCTTGGAGATCTCTAAGTGCTTGATCAGCATTTCACCAGTGAGTCTGTCCATGTATACTGAAGTATGGTTACCTTTACAGTTCACTGGAACTGGCAGAGATCCCTACCTCATGTCACATCTGTGCACTAACAGGAGTTGTGTATTTCTCTCTCCTAGTCTGCCCTTCTTCCCCAGTGTTTCTCTGGAGTGGAAGGGAACTACTGGAGAGAGTCCAACGGAGGGCTACGAGGATGATTAAGGGACTGGAACATCTCTCTTATGAGGAAAGGCTGAGAGACCTGGGGCTGTTTAGCCTGGAGAAGAGAAGACTGAGAAGGGGATCTTATTAATGCTAACAAATATCTGAAGGGTGGGTGTCAAGAGGATGGGGCCAGTTTCTTTTCAGTTGTACCCTGTGATAGGACAAGGGGCAATGGGCACAAGCTAGAACACAAGAAATTCCACCTGAGCATCAGAAAAAAACTTCTTTCCTATGAGGATGACAGAGCACTGGAACAGGCTGCTCAGAAAGGTCTTGGAGTCTCCTTCTCTAGCAACTTTCAAAACCTGCCTGGACACATTCCTGTGCAGCCTGCTCTAGGTGATCCTGCTCTGGCAGGTGGTGTTGGGCTAGATGATCTCCAGAGGTCCCTTTCAGCCCCTACCATTCTGTGATCTGTGATCCCCATTTCATGTGGGCTGTTTCTTCAGAGACACTTCCTCCTCCTCTCCAGCCTTGGAGAAGGGGGTAAGTCGCAGAAGGGATGTCACTGGATATATTTGCATATTTGTGAGGCTGACGGAAGAGTGATGTTTTTAACTTTGCTGCTACTCACTTTGATTCCAAGGAGGCAATATCAGTGCTAGACCTGTACCAGGAGTGGAGGTCCTTCTGCAGCCTTGGCTGCATAGACATTCCACTCCCCTGGAATGTCTATGAGGTTTTGAGAGACAGTCGTGCTCCAGCAATTCTCAGTCTACTGGATGTCTGCTGGATCACTGCATTCCTTTCTCTATTGAATATGAACGAGAGCTTAGTTCAGAGTTGTGGTGCTTAATGCCTTGTTTCTTATTCTCTTTCAGATCACCAGAAACTGGAACGCGAAGCTCGAATCTGCCGACTTCTAAAGCACCCAAATATTGGTAAACCTACACGGGCTCAGAGGGATGGGGGTGAGAGAGGGGAGTAATGTGTCTCATCTAGTGCGCTGTAAGAAATCAGATGTATTCTGAATGTACACAGTTGTCAAACTAGCCTGTTGAAATGTAGTTTCTCTGACAAATTCTGCATATGACCGTGTGCCGTTCCTTAGCATCTGGCCCATATGTTCACCAAAGTGTGCTGTGTTCCCATCCACTTGCCCATGCAGAGCTCTCCCTGCTCCTTGGGTGATGCATGACTCTTGTCTTCTCACCTCTGATTCTGAAATGGGAGTGAACTTTGCATTTGGTTTTCCCCACATTGGTCTTCTGGTTCCTGTTCTTGTCACTTTTGGCATACCGGTTTATATGTCGTGTTCAGTGACAAGCCCAAAGTTAAAGGACAGTGGGCGAATATGTCAGCTCTTTCCATTAGAGTGGCCACTTACTCTAAAACCAAGAGATCAAAACCAAATTGCCCATTTTAGCAGTAGTAAAAAGAAAAAAAAAAACCACCCAAAAAACAACCCAAAACCCAAACAAAAACCACATAAGTGTAATGAAGTAAGGGGAATAGCTTTGTCTAGAAATACAGGAAGAGACAAGACAGGGCACAGTCTCAAACCAAAACTACTTTATTTACTGAACTGTAGAGGGAGGACATGCATTTTTATCTAGTTCCAAAGCACCATGGAAGTTTGTCCTAAGTTTTCTTTTAGAGAAGTTTGACAATGCTAGAAGTCGCTTTGAGCAAAAAATTTGGACCGTTAATAATCCCCTTTTTCTAGGACCTTTAAATAAATAAAGCCTCTAGGATCCTAGCTAAGGTCTAATTTGAGTTAATTTATCTAAGAAAGCATTAAGAAATACCAAACTGCCACCTTCAACAGAGCTGCTGTCAAATATCCCTGTCTGGGAACTGTGTGATGCATTACATTGCCTTTCTTTTGCACAACCCTATCTGTCCATGTCAATAACATTTTAAGGGCATCTGTCTGATCTGACTTTTAAGCTTCATAATCATTTGCTCCTATCCTCTGAAGACCTGGGAGAGAAAAGGTGTTTTCCAGCATACCCTGTGGACTAGCATCTGTAGCCTATTCCATATTTGATGGAGAAGCAATTTCCACAAGCTCAGGACCTCACAAAATACAAAGCACCTTAGTAGCAGCTTTTTAGCAGAAAAAGATTTGTTGCATTTGAGTGTAGCTGTGGAGGTATGGCATGAGGAGAGGAGCAGTGGCCACCTTCTACAGTCATTTGCACTGATTAATATATTGTCCAGTAAATTTATTGCTTGGCAATATTCAGAATGACTAAAACTTATATTAGCTAGTTACTGAGCTTCATTTGCCCCCTAAGACTTGTTGCACTTAGTTTAGTAAGAGACACCACTTTTTATTTTGGCCTTAACTTCACTTTCATCATCTCTCCTTTTTATCATTTCTTATCTGTTTTCTTGCCAGGCCTCTCACAGAGTAGATCTTATACACAAGAGGAAAACCACTTTTATAAGTAAACCACACCGTAAACAGAAACATACCACGTTCCTGGTTCAATTCTACTGCTTGTTTCTCGTCTGTAATGAGTGGCAATGCTTGTCTCCTGTTATATTGTGGTTTGGAAAAGACAGTTTGGGGGAATGTCGGTAGTTCTTGCATTTTCTACATAGCATTTCTTGTCTTCCAAAAAATAACATTGACTTTTAAGATAAAGAGACTAGTCATTCTAAACTGAATGGGTGGTCACAAATAATAATTATAAAGGAATTAAATTTTATGCCTACAACACAGAATCAGAGTGTATTGAATAAGACCTTGGGAAGTCATACAGTCCATTCAGTAGTCCTGTGAAAACCTTTTATACTTGACTGGTTGCAGGCATGTTTGTTCTTAAAAACGTGTACTGCTTCCACAACCCCTAGTGGCATTCTTTCAAATGTTTAATTTTTCTGTCAGTTAGACATTAGAAAAAACAACAAGCTAAGACAGCAAGCGAAGTGTTTCTAGTTCTAGCTGGAGTATATGTGGAAAGTAGTTTTTCTTTCTTGTAACAATCTTTTACATTTTTGAAGACTCCTATCATGTCTCTTTTTAGTCTTATTTTTCTTCAGACTAAACAAACCCAGTTCTTTCAGTCTTTTCCCATATGTCATGAGTTGCTTCATATCTTTCTAGAAATGGGATGCCTAAAACTGGACATGAGATTCCAACTAAGGCCATGTCAGTGCTGACTAGAGGGGGAAGAATCTCTTCACCTGTCCTACCAAAGCTGCTCTTGTTTTGTTCTTCAGAAACTTGCCATTTAAATATACTGTTGATGCACATTTGTTTTCTGATGTGTTATTGCTTCACATTACTTGTCTAGATGAGGATTGCTATCAAAGCGTAAATTATATTTGTCCTTATTAAAACAAATGCTCTGTGGGTCATGTCTTCCTCTAGACACACACACATCCCACCCCCCCGATTTTTCAAAACTATTTTGATCTATGTTCTGGCAGTACAAGAAGGTTGCAACTCTCCCCACAGTAACGTGATCTTTAATAACAAAGCCATATATTACATCATGTAGATAATTAATAGCACTGTTGAATACTGTTGGACTCTGGACAAACTCTTGAAGGTATCACTTGATACATTGTTCCAGTTTGACAGTGATCAATTTTGAGTATGTTTTTTCAATGAGTTGTATACATCATTGTAAGCTAGTTCTGAATACACATTTTTTTCTAAATTGCTCATGGAAATAACACATAAGATGCTGTCAGAAATCTTGCTGAAGTCCAGATGCTACATCCATTGCTGCTTCCATAGTCCTTGGACTTGTTACGTTGTCATAGAAGGGAAACATGTTGTTCTGACATAGCAGTACGTTTTTTCCTTGAAATGTGTATTAGCAGTTAGTAATCACCTAGTTACTGCCATTCTGTGTTGTAAACTCCTCTGGGTGAATACTTGGTGTGTTGCCTCAGTGTGAGCTATGCTAGTAACGCTGCACCAATCCTGAAGAATTCTGCAGATACTGCACTTGCTTTAATTTCCCCATTAGTTTGTTGTTACTGTGTTTGCTGCAAACTGTTGCAGTGTATCTTGCTTTTCTACAGTGACCTGAGCCTCTAGTGAGTCTGGAGCAGAGGACTGAAAGCTAGGACTCTGTGAGGTTGGCTGCTTTACTTGTCTGCCTGTACAGAGACTAGAAAGTAAACCTGTTGTTGAATTTGTAGTTCTTCCCCATTTACTGCAAGGCACTCGATTCTGCTGTGGATGTTCTGGACTGCAATGCACTGCAATGCACTGCTACTGTGATTAAAGTAAAGGTTACTCAAGGTACAAATTAATGGTGATCTTTCCATTCGCTGTTACTCTGTTCAAATTGACCACTTTCTGAGTTATCCTAATACGCCGTCATCAAATCTCAGCCCTAATTATAGGCTATTGCTCTGTAAGTGGGTGTTTTGCTTGTCTTTAGATGCGTATTATTGCCAAGGTAATTACAGTGGTGTAATCCTTCTAAGAGCTTAGTATTGCAATAAGGTTTCCTTGTCTGGACAGAAAAAAGGTGACTTGATTGAGGCAATTTTCTGATTTCCTACTTAAGGTACATGCCATGTTCCACCGTGTGAACCATCCCTTTCTTTGAATGTGCTATTGTAGCCAATCACCTCAGACAGCAGTTCAGTAGAGGAAGGATTTATTTTCCTAACTTTCAGCTTGTTGTTGTTTGTTTGTTTGTTTTTATTTCCTGACAACTTTCTAGTGCATTTTGCATTCTGGTCTGCTTATTTATAAATCTTGTGGGCATTTGACATGGATGTGTTTGGGAACATGCAGAAGAGAATGATACAGCTCTCTTCAACCTTGGTCCCCTTTGCAGGACAGAAGCAGGTTTCTATAAGCACACTCATAAACCTGACCATTTGTAGATGGTTTTCTGATTGTGCCACTAAAGCTTCTGCAATGGCTAAGATTAAATAAACTTCACCGTTCCCTTCTGTTTGTTGTAGAGCTAAACTTAAAACGTGTTGAATATTGCTTCTTGCTTCCTGGAACAGCTCTTTTGGTATTCTGCTTAGTTGTAAACTTAATTTCAGTCAGTCTGGGTATTTGATTTTTAAGTCCTGTAATTCATTCACTACATAGGGATTCTTCTGTGGAGAATTCATTTTTTTCCTCATGCTTCTGACTACCCATCAAATACTAGAGCAGTGACAGCTGAGAACCCCAGTATCTTCTGCAGGTTTGTTCAGTGGAGTTGTGAAGTTCAGCACAGTGCTGAACATGATCTTTCCCGTCCTAGGACTCCCCAAGCAATAATGATGCAAAATTTGATAAAAATCCCTATTCACAGTTTTAAAACTCCTTCTGCAGGATTCCTGTGTTCTCCTACAAGAGTAGGATTGTGTCTTGTTCAGTGCACTGTGAAGTCTGCTCCTTGCATGAATTTTGTCCACCGTGTTGTTAGGTGTTGCCCTTCTCCTTCTAAATTTTCTTTGTTATGCCTGTCTAAATATGTGCCTCCTCTTTGGATCAGACACCAGATGATCAGTAGTACTTCTTAGATATTTTAAATCCAACTGTACAAATAGAGTTCTTGAGTATCTTTTGCTTATAGTTCAAACTGAGCTCTTCTGGGTGGTTATTGTGTCCCAGCTCATGGCAGCCTTTGCTGTGAAGAATGGCATGTGCTTAGGTCTAGAATAATAAAAATACGTGTTTTAAGAGAGGCTGGTAGCAGCCCAAGAGCCAGAGCCAAATTCTGGGTTTTATTTTTGCCTTCATATCCTTTGCTGAACTGCTTCAGAGTTATTTTCTTTGAGGGAATTTACAGCAGTGGTGAAATGCTGTCCTCAGCATCTATCAGAATTACTGCTTTTTCAGGTTTTTCCTACTTCTGACTTTTTCTCCAAAATACACTGGCATCTGAATTCTTTTTATTTAACTTTTATCTGTTAGCTTCTCTCAGCATAAACCACAATTTTGGACACAACCTTATTTAAAATGGGGAGAAAATGGTATAGAAATCTCCTGTGAATTAGAAATACTGCTTTTGACCCAGTTAAGTTTTATTTCCTTTGACAAGTGGTCTGTCCTCCTAGTACCTCTGTCTTGTGGAAATGATTTTGATAGATGTGTATAAAAAAGGCTTCCAGTTTGTGTGCCCTTAAATGCTGGTTAAGATCAAGGTGTGAAGTGCGGCAAGGACCAAGAAGGATGCTGTGCTTCTGTATGCAGCCCAGCTGGAAAGTCAACAATGCTCATAACTAACCTGAGTGGGAAATGGGGTGCATTGATCAAGCCTGAAGACCTGATACTAGCTTTTCTTGTCTTAGTGGTAGAAGTTAAAGTTCACTCATTCCTCATTTTGAGATATTGTTCTTCATAAGCAGGCCCTCACTTTTTACCCCCTGCTGCCCCTTGGAATGTTTTCCTATCACCTTTTCTTTAACAAGAGATTTGGATTGCTTCCTTAGCCTGTGTTTTTTTTTCTTGTTCGCTGTGTTCTGCTGTAAACAGCAGATTTCCTTGTTTTCATTTGGCTGCAGACATCCAGACTGCCTTTGCAATTGGGACAGAAAGGATGTTATGTGCAAAGAATAGTTAAAATGCTGGGGATTCTCCAGTGGTTTGGCCACCCTTGCTGCCCTATGGAAACTTGGTGTTTTCCAAGTGGGATGCTCTCATGCCTGGCCTGCTGTTTAAAGCTGCTGCTCTACCATTTATTTTGCTGGGGGACTGCTGCTTTTCTTAGGTGAAAGTGATCTGGAGAGGGGATAGTGTGGGGAAAGGGGTGGATAGGGACAGAAGAGACCTTGTCGGAAGAGTTATGCTTTAGGGCTTTCCCAGTTACGGAGTGCCTTTTCTTTGCAAGTTTCATAGGGCTGAGAGGACAACAGGTTGCTGTGCTTCCTCAGTTCAAACAATGTTATTCTTAGCCTTAGGCCTTTAACACTCCTCCTCCTCCCTCCCCCCACCCCAAACAAAACAAAACACAAACATCACCAACCACTCAAAAAGAGCCCAAATGGAATATCAGCTAGAGTGTATGGCTGCTGGAAAGTTTGAGCCTTTGAGCTGCAAGTTGCCATTTATGATTTCCAGTCCCTGCACCATTATGGCTTTAGGTGAATAGCCATGCATGTCTGGATGAGAGGAGTCTCCCCAAAACCCCAGGCAGTCCAGCTTTTTATTTCTCACTCTGATTCTCCCAGTTAGTTCTTTCACTACATATTGTTTATGTATGGCTTCTTATATTCTCCTTTTTTTTTTGCCTCCTATTCCTATAGTTTTTCATGTAGTTTAAAAAAAAGTTTCTCTATAATCCCCCTGAATTTGGAATGGAGTAACAATTGTATTTTCTTTCTTGCCAGGGGATATATTTATTCTGTATGTCTTTGTGGTCTGTACTAGAGAGGCACGTGGATTGCATTATTCATCTATTTAGCTGCAAGATTTATCTGTATGCAAGCAATCCCTAGAAAAAAAAAAAGTAAATAATGGGATGATGGCCAGACTCGGTGCACTCATATTCAAAGGTACTGCAAAATTCAGAAGAGGAGGATTCCCCTGTTTTTTAAATTTTTTAATTTTTTTCTCCTTTTCTAATTAAAATTGAGGAAAAATTGAGGAATTGGCATTTAAGCATTGAGGAAATAGAAGGAGCTTCCTTTAGGATTCCCCTTCTTGAGCACAGAACTGAACAAAGGGACAGCTGCACTCTGGTGAAATCACATAAGCAACAACCTGACTTTTGGAAAGAGCTTGCCTCTGTGGCAACCTTTAGTGATTGTCCTGAGCAATCACTAAAGGGGGTTGTGAAAGTCAGGTTAATAGGGAAAGGCTGGGGGGATGTCAGGCAGAACGCCTGCCTGCATGGGCAGGAGTGCTGCTTGCCCACACCAAAGGCTGGTTTGTCCCTGATGGCAGAAATGTGTGTAGCAAAGTTGCAGAGTTTGTATGAGAGCTAAAGTTTGTCATGGCCTTTCTTTTTTTTAATTATTTTAATATATCTT
>JAAGNO010031370.1:19425-45197 GCA_033439905.1 Ceryle rudis
TTATTTATTTTAATAAAGTGGGTGTTCTCTCTCTGTATTTTCTTGGAGATACCGATAAAGTCTGTTTGTTATTCTGTTTTTTTTTAATATAAATATGTGATGTATTTTACTACACATAATATATATGTTACTATATATTACATGTATAATGATAGTGGTTATCAAAAGTACTTTCCTTATCTGGTGTGTGGATAACTGGAAATTGTTAATAATAATTATGGATGGTCGTGATTGCACTGATATCAGGCGAGTAGGAAATACTCCTCTGCTAACGCGCTTTTCTGGCTCGTGTAATGTTTAAGTAGTGCATACTAAATGTTATGTATCGTGTGCTGAACTTCAGCCTTTCAGTACAGACATTGAAAATCCAAGGAAAGATACCACTTAACACTGAAATGTTTGGGTTTTTTTAATAAATGCTTTCTGGGTTTGTTTGTTGTTTTATTTTTACTGTTGCTTTTTACCTCTGCAGAAGTACCAGTTTCTTAACAGGAAGGATCCTGTTCTCCCTGCAACTTCTTTCTAGGATGTAAATTTCTGTGCATAAGGTCATTTCTCCTGACTTGGCACCATGTATGGCAGAAAGGGCACTGCTTTAACCTTATTTTTTAGGACTGAAGTGTTAAAAAGGTTACAACGGGAGCAGTGTTGAGGAGGAAAAGCCCACCCACCTCTGTGTGCATCTGCACCTTTCCATACTCCCTTAGGTCTGTTCCTTGTCTTTCTTTGCAAAGCCTGCAGCATCTTGGTTCTGACTGAACCAGGGCAGGGTGTTAACATGTCCTTCTTCTCTTCCATTGTCCAAAGCTTTATATCTGCAATTGGTGTGGGCCTGGGGAGTTTACAGCAAGCTGATACATATCATACAGCATACTGTAACCTCTCTGTGTCAGATTTGGAAGGAGGAGGCGGCAAAGAGTTCATGTTCCGAAGGGACTGCTTAACAGCAGCATGCTGTGTCCTGTTAGCTAACTGTCCTGCTGCGCTTAGTTACTGCTCTAACAAAGCTGGTCATTAGCTGCTAGAACAGCTGATTTCTAGAGGATTATTTGTATTACACAATATAATGCTTTTTAATAGCAAAATTTTAATTAAAAGGAGAATCCTTTTGGAAGCAGCCTGAGCAGCTGCAGCCGAGTTCTGCGTGTTTAATGTAATTAGAGAAACAGCTGGGGTGGGAGCTGAGCACCCAGCTCCCAGGCAGTCACAGGTTGGTGGTGGCTCCTTGCGGGACAGGCATCCCGAGTGATGTGAACCATGCAGGAAGCATCCTGGCACACAGCCAGGCTCGGAGGTGGTGGGACAATTCCCATCTTGGCTGCCCAAGCTGGTGAGCAGCTGGGGAAGTGGAGAGTGGGTGGTAGCCATCTGCGTCAGTTCGCTTGTCATTTGTGCTGCCACAGACGATAGTGCTCAGTTTGCAGTCTGTCGGGCCATGTGTATTTGTATCTATAGTTTCAGCATCTCCTGGCACATTGGAGAATATCTTTGGAGGAGGGCATCAGGCAGGTTTTAGCCTTCAGTTTAATTCTGCTGCTTCTGGCATGAACTGTCTCTTGAAATATGCCCCTTGTGGTATCTCTTATCTCCTCCCTTTCCCCATAATACAGGCAAATATCTTACGTCTGGTTGGAAACTGCTGAGAAGTGAAGCTGTGGATGTTTCTAATGAGTGGCTGACCTTCTGGGCTGACCCAGAATTGTTCAGTCCAGAAGATCCCAGCCTGCTTTTGAGTTTGCACTGCTAAGGCTGTGTGAAAGAGTTACTGCATTGAAATTACCTTGACCTAGGAGACAACCAGAAATCTCTGTTGCCTTGTATTGGCTCTGCTGCAGGTACTGCAACACAGACAAGTTAATTTCAGAGCCCCAAATATTATAAAATCACAGCACACAATGTGTGTTCATGCAGAGGTAGTAGGCTAATGGTGCCCTTTATGTTCCCGTAATATCCAAATGCTTTACACTTAGGAACACCATTGAACCTAGATTTAGCAGACAAGATTACTCTGTAGCTTGAACACTGTCCTTAAGGACAGGTAAACACCATCAGTATTAGAAGCAAGTGTATTTCAGGCTGTGTTACCTATTCCTAAGCAGAGATAACTAATTGCCAAGTAAAGATACTGGGAATTATCCCATGAAATTCTTCTGGTGTTTCTGTACTTGCCTTTTGCTGTGACTTCAGTAACTACTTTCCTTGCAGAGATTTACTTGCAGCAGGTTGCTGGAAACTCCCCTGTGTTACAAGAACCTGCCTGCCTTAACCACTGTCCGAGCCCCCGGGCAGCCCTGCTCCACTGTTTGTGGTGGATGTGGGGTGCAGGGGAATGTTCATCCTGGGGCTTCTGTGGCAGGCATAGATGCTCCTGGTTTGTTATGCTTGGTGTGAGAGTAAAAAGATAATACCAGGACGCTGGGCAGAGTGAAGGGAAGATGTGGGTCAAATCTAGGGTAGGCATAATCTGTGTGACCCCAATATCAGCTGGCTTTGTGACCTTTTAAAAATGAGATACCTATTGCTTTTCAATGTCTTTTTTATGTTCCTGTGGTTCAGGTGAACATCTATAAAAGTTGAAAGTTCTTTTCTGATTTTTTTATGCTTCACTTCAACTTTTGCATTCACAGTCTGGTGTTTTGTGTGACTCGGCAGCAATTCGAATTGGTTGTTAGGCTGGTGCAGCTTGTTATGAGGGAGATTTGCCTCTTACGCTCATTTGGTTCATAATCACACTTGGGCATCAGAGAGCTGTGGATGTCTGTACAGGGTCACTTTATTTAGACTGGGAATGGCATGAATGTTACTGTCTTGCTGTTTCTCACTAAAATGCTTAATTTTCTGTAATTGATATCATAGCTTATTGATATTATTTATTTCTAAAATAAAAACTATGGGCATAAGGACTTTGAAACATGGTTGTTTCCTGAGGCAAGATCTCCAGTGAGAGACTGAAGACAGGAGGCAGAGAAAAGTGATATTCACAGCAGATGTTCTTGTAAAGTGCTTGAACTCCTGGTACACAGCTGTTGCTAGGTTTGGTAGCTGCAGCACATCCCCTTGAGCAACTCACTGTGGTATCAGGCTCTTTGCAAATGCTCTGGATTGCACTGGGGCCTCAGACCTGATTATACACATACTCACAAGACAGAAGATAATTTGTGTAACTTGCATCAGGCAGTGTTGAAGATCTGAGTTTTGGGGGACAGGGAGTGGTTTGGTTTCATGGTTTTTCTGTTGTTAGTTTTCCGGAAGGCCAGCTTTGTGGGAGATGGTTCCTGTACCAGTAAGACCAGTTTACATAGGATGAGGCTGGAGAAGAGACTGAGGGAAGAAAAGGAAACTTAAAACAGCTAGCTGAGTTGTGCCTTGTGTGTAGTGGTATGTTCCATCTTTAACCATGCAGAGTTACAGGTGTGCATTTAAAATTGGAGAGACAATTTTAGGTAGCAGTCTCTCATTACCATCAGTGGAGTACTGCTACTGTACCAGAGTCAGGACTGTATATGAAGAAAGTTAGGCTTTTTTTGCGTCTTGCTGAAAACACTGTTTCATCAAGATGCTGTACTGAGACCACTGCTTATTTCTCTTAGAATATAGGTGCTTCTTGGAGATACCATCCGAATGTTGATGCACACTTCTTCTGACCAACCAGCTGGTACTGTTGCAGAAGGTGTTTCTGCTTAACAGTCCCTGATTGATAACTCCTTTGGATAATGTTTGTTCTGGCATTGCTTACTAGTGCTATGGTTTCTTATTTATTGTTTCTGAAGTTATCCATAAGACTTGACAGTCTTAGAAAATTGGACATAAGCCCTCTGTTCTTTTTGTGGATGGGACTTTTTTCTGTGATCTGACTAAAACCTTGCGTAAAATCTTTCGCCATATCCTGTAACTAATTTAGTGCCTTTTTTTTTTGACTTGTTTCTACATTTTTTCTTCCTCCCCTCTCCTCTCTGTTCTTACTAAGCATTGTAGTAAGTGCTTTTTCATCCATCAGAGACCTTTGACTCAGACACAGTCATCAGGTCACCCTCCCTGTGCATGGTGGTGGCAGGGACTGATTTCTTACATATGTAAGAGTGTTAAGGGTGTTTGGCTAAGAAGGAAATATGGTTTTAATTGCTGCTGCTGGGTGACAGAATCAGTTAATTGACATAATCTACCTCATCTTCTGGTCAATAGAGTGAAATCAGATGCCTTGGGAGGTACTGGACTCCTTTGTAGTTTGGTCGTCTTTTGGAAGACCCTGTTTTGCTATTGTGCAACGTCCCTGGTGCTGCAATCTCAGATTCTCTTTGTGATGTGTTTGTCTAGCCTGCTGCTCTAGACATAGATGTCAGCGTTCCCCTGTTGAGAGGGGGAAAGAAAAGAGAAAAACAAAAAAAAAACCCCAAAAAACAAACAAACAAAACCAAACCAAACCAAAAAAAAACCAAAACAAAACCTCATTAACTTATTATTATCCCTGTTTTTCTTATTATGGATAGTCATTTTTTGGTAATCTATTACCCTTTGGTATCTACATGTGATGATATTTTTCACCCTCTTGTGTTAACAGGTTACAGAAGTATGAGCAGCCTATATGGACTCTGCTCAGCTGCTTGGGTGAAGCTGAACTTGTGGTAGTAATGGAGATGTTAGATGGTGGGGCAGGGCCAGCAGCCTGTGGAACAAATGGGATCTTCCTTTCATGGGAAAATGTCTGAAATGTAGGATGACCCAGTACTCGAGTCCCTGTTACCCACTTCTGGAACTGGCCATTCAGGAATCTCTGTCCTGCCTTCAGATCAAGGGTACTCTCACAGGGCATCTTCAAAGCAAAGAGAGCTCTGTACTGTCTCGCAGGTGGAGGTATCAGATGGTATCCAATGTTTGTATATCTTTATGATGAATGTTAACATAATCTGGATCATATTTATGAACCGAAGTGGAGAGGAGGCCAAGAAGCATTTTAAATGCTTTTATCCTTGATATGAACTAAAGATGATGGAGTTACTTCTGAATATATGCCATTTCATGGGCTGGCTGAATGGGTTTGGAAAAGACAGCTCATGTTTTTAAGCTGACAGTCCCTATTAGTTAGCACTGTGTTGGAAAGCAGAACATTTTAACTTGTGTGTCAGCAGAGTGAACATGGCATGAAAGCTGTGGATTGCAGTATCCTTGCTGGTCAGGAAGGCTCTTGTGGCTCTCCCGGAGGGTAGGTAAGCAAAACATTAGGCTGAAAGGACACTGGGTGCTCTTGCTGTTCTGCTTCTGGGTATTGCTTTTGTTTCTTTCCATCAGCATTGGTGTGAAGTAGGTGTGGGCTGGAATTGAAAGTCACAAGAGTTTTGGTATATTCAGACCTTTCTTAATCCTCTGTGATTCCCCTCATTGCTGCCCCCCTCCTCCACACTTTAAGCCTAACATTTTCAGCTGTAGATAATTATTCCTGTTTAGAGTGGTGTGGCCCACTGTTGTCTTTCCTATAGATTTTCCCTGAACTTTGTTACCTCAGCAGATTAAATCCTGGGCAGATTTTGTTCCAGTATTGCTCTGGGCCATCATAAGGAAGCAGCTCTCTTGTTAAGTTAATGACCTGCGTCTTGCCTCCAAAGCCTTCTTTTGCTGTGCAGCCCTAGGGTTATGTACAGCGTCAGTATTTACGAACTGTCTCTGTCCTCCTGTCATGGTTCCTCACCTAAGGATGCAAATAGTGTTTTATTGTCCTTGAAGGCTCGTTCTGCTGCCTCTGCCAGTCTCTGCCAGCTGAATTGCTACTTCCTTCCCTTTTCATAATGTATCTGACAAAGTTGCTTTCCTCAGGACAAAGAAATAGCACCAATCAGCTCATTTATGCTTTATTTTCTGATGTAATTTGCTGCCCTCATCGTTGCGTCCAAGTTTATCATTCACTGTTTCTCGCTTCTACCTGCAGATGTGTTTGCTGTTTCTTTTTCATGGCCACTGCTCTCAGCCTGCTGATGGCTGTGCTCCTCCTCTGTCAGGATTTCATTCGTGCTGCTCTCCTCTCTCTGTGCTTGGTGTTTCTTGTAGAGTTTCAATGACCTTTCATGTGTCAGAAGAAGGAGAATACCTTTTCATGCACATTGAGCATCACCAGACATGACTTTATTAGCACATTCAGCTTTCCTTGAAGTTTCTCTTTTCTTCTTATGAAGACGGAAGAGTCTTCGTAAGATCACCTCACTGACTTTTGCTGGTGCCCTGGGCCTCACCTCATGTTCATGTTCCTGTCTCCTGCATTCACCTCAAATATCTTGTGCACTTGAGTGAAAACTGCCCTGCAAGTGTCTGTTTTGGCCACTTCCCATCCTGTTTCCTGGTCTTGAATGAAAATCTTTTCTCTTAGCTCTCTCTTGCATTTTTGTAATGCCCCCTCCGCTGTTTTCTGCAAAGTGCTCAGGAGACAAGTTTTCTTGTAAACACAAAGTTGTATTGCAGTGGAGTAATTGCAAAGCCAAATAAAACTGCTTATTTGGAAGAAATTTTTTTTCTGCAGTAAATGATTTGAGGAACATAGTTCTTAAAGGTGATGTGTCTCTGTTTTCGTGCTGTAGGAACAGCATGTTGTGCCTGAAACACCCGCTGTGCTGGTACTTTTAACTGTACTTGCTTGTTTGCAGCATTATGTTTGGTAGAGTGCTCCTCCCAAACCCCTGCGGTTAGATGCAGTAGGAATGCTAAGGAAAGGGAATTGGTCAAGGGAGCAGCCCAGAGAGCTTGTAGATAAAGACAGGAAGAATATGGGGAAGTAGTGGCAGAAAGAATAAGGAAAGACTTAAGTCCTTTTAGGAAAGGTACTGGCAATGGTCTCTTCACATCTGGGCTACTCTCAATTTTGAGTTTGCCTGTGTTTGCATGCACATGGAAGGGTGCCTTAGCAAAGGAGAGTTGCAAGGAGGATTTGAGGAGAACATAGAGAATATTTGCAAAAGCTGTTTAGGGAGGAGCACGTGCTAAGTGCTAGTTTGAAACATTCCCAAGACAGGGATCATAGCTGACATCATGCGCCAATAGGAGGTGCAAACTGACCTCTTTGATACTGACAGAGAGAAAAACATGGTGTTGGGAAAAGTCAAGACAGGTCACCTGTATTTCATGTGGAAGGTAATGAAATTCATGGAAGAGAGGCAAAGGTACCATAAGTGACCACCAAAAGTGACAGAGCAGAATAACAAGATTTTTCTTGTAGGGATGAGAACGGCAGTGTTGCTTTGCTCAATACTCGATTACAAGGTGTTGCAGTGACTGAGACCCAGTCTAGTCTCAGCTAGTTGCTTTAGTTGGGTCAATCGATAGGGAAAGACTGTAGATGGTCATGTGAAAAAGACAGCTCATCCTGGTCAAAGTGTGAAGGTTTGGGAATTGAGTCAAATGGGATTGCTAGCTTGCTGCTTTGATTGGCAGTGAAAATTGGCAGGAAAATTGACAGGGGGGGAAAAAAAAAAGTTTTCCAGCAGGGACGAAAAGGAAAATGCAGGAGGGAGGCAGCAATATGAAATTAAGGGCTTAGCTTCTCCTCTTGGGTTAGAATTAGTGCCTAGGTATCTAAAACATCAAAGAAATTGAGATTTTGATTCAGACAGGAGGAAATAGCACTGTGCTGGCTGCATAGATACGGTATTTATTGCCCATGTGTAATATGGGGAAAGGAGGATGGAGCTCCAGAGACCCTAGAATACCAGGGTATAGTGCCCCATCATGGGGGCAACCCCAACCCTGCAGGTTGAAGGGGACAAGGAAAGGGAAAAGATTAAGGTTAATTTAGGCAATAGAAACAGATTTGGGGGGATAGGTAAGGAAGCTGAAGGAGAAAGAAAATGTGAGAAGGGAATTGTGATCACATATGTCTATGGTAACAAACAGGTCAGAAGAAATGGGGCAAGAAACTGTCTCTGAAGTTTGGGTGAAGATTTAGAGTATAAATCAGAATGAAGTGAGGAAAAGGAAGTAAATGGATGGAGCTTCATTGAGCCTTACAGATTAAAGGCAGAAGGGACATCAATGACACTGAAGTGTGTGGGGGGGTCAGAAGTCAATTTTTGGATTGAGGGCTTTTTGGAATTCTGAAAATGATGTTTTTGGAACTAAGAATAGGTGAGTAGAGGTGGCAGAACATGAGCATGGAATAAAGAGTAGGCAGTTGTGAAAAGAGGGTATGGAAGTGTTAGAGAAGGAGAATGAGCAGGAGGTCAAAGATATTTAGAATTTGTTTTGACACTGGGGAGGGGTGGATATATGCAAAGGACACCTATCCATTCCTTTGAGATAGGAAGGAAATAGGTCACTAAGTGAGCACCCAAAGTGAAGAAGCGCTTGGAGAATTAATAAACTGATTGGGTTGAGGGAGAATTTGGCTGTGTGCATGGGTTTGATTTGTGAAGTGTCATACTTGCTACGTAGTCTGTAAATCTCCATTTTGTGATTATGTTTTTTGCAGTGCGGCTCCATGACAGTATTTCAGAAGAAGGTTTCCATTACCTCGTCTTTGATCTGTAAGTGTCTTTCTTTGGCTTTGATGCTTCACCAGTGATACAGACATGTGGATGGTTGATGAAGAGTGAAATAAAAAGCACCTGCATTAATATAATTCTCCCTTTCTCTTTTGAGACCTCTAGATACCTCTTGCTTATATGACATAAATCCATTGACTGTGTGGTAGGGGATGGACCAGGAAGGCTCTGGCAGCAGGTGTAAGCATGGGATGGCAAAGGTTGGCTATCCTGTATAGGGAGGCTGCTTGACTTTTGTCTCTGAGGCAGCCTGGATGGGGGTCAGATGAGGGGTGTTCTGCCCAAGCGTAACATCTACTAACATCTGTAGAGGTGCATGAGCAATTTTTGCCAAGGGTGTCAACAGTGTCTTGTACACTACTGGTGAAATGGCAGTCCTAGGGGTCAGTCAGATGGATGTACCAGTGCTAGTGCCATGGTGGTGGAGCTCTGCCCTGGTTCCCCTGTGCCAAAGGTCCCCACGCAGGCTGCTAGAAAGGACCCAGATGGGTGGCCTCATACGTTCCATGCAGCCTCGAGCCAGATGTGTACAGGCTCTATAATCTCCCTTGTTCTTTTGCACTCCAGGGTTACTGGTGGGGAGCTCTTCGAGGATATTGTTGCCAGAGAATACTACAGTGAAGCAGATGCCAGGTAAGACTGTTTCCAGACCCTTCTGTGTATGTGCCACGTGTGCTGGCAAGTGGAATGAGTTTTTTGACTGGTGTTGTGTGCATGGCTTTGTTCTGACACTCTTGCTCCCTGTCTGGAAAAAACAATTCCTTCTTCTGCTATTAGCATAAACTACTGTCACCAGTCAGCATGACTCACCACAGCTCTAGCCTTTGCTGCTTGCAAACGCTGCTGTGTTTGCCACTTGCAGATGCTGTACTCTTTGCCAGGAGACCCTTTGCTAGTGGCTTTGTCTGCCTGACCTGGTGGGTGGTGGGGATGTGATCTTAGCAAATGTAGGGGAGAGCTGTCCTGTGGCTGTGAGAATGCTGCCTGCTTGGCCTCTGCCTTCTCCTAGTAGGGGTTCCGGTGATGTGTCTTTGCTGTTGGGCAGACCCACTAAATTTGCCTGTGTCTAGGTAATTCCTCCATCATTGGATGTGTTGAGGACCAGTTTGAATGTGGCCTTGCGTAACCTGGTCTAGTGGGACGTGTCCCTGCCCAAGGCAGGGGGGTCAGAACTAAATAATCTTTAAGGTCCCTTTCAACACAAACTATTCTATGATTCTTTGATTCTGTGGTTTATGGGGCAGGGGGAGAGGGATCTTTGAAGGCTGTGTTTCTGCGGAAGCCCTCTCTGACTGCGAGCTGGTTGGCACAGTGAGAAAAGGCACAATACATGAGAACAACCTTAATATTTTAATATTAAAAAGATTTAGAGTTACACCCTTCTTTTTCTGAGGTGTGTTCCCTCTCTCCCATGCGTGAGCTTCCTGAAGTGGCCTGTACTTACACCTTTGCTCTTTATGCAGGATGGGTGTTTTGTGCAGAAGTAGCTGAGAGTGTTCTCTGACCTGTCTGTCTGCTGCACGTGCAGCATTTTGAATCAAAGCTGGCATTAGGCAGCTTCTGTTCTGCTTTATCAGGCCCTGGGAGTGGCCTGATGGTAACACTTCATCCTTGTTTATTCTGCACCCATGTTCTTATGCCATCCTAACGCTTGCTGGAGTAGGAATTAGGGTAGCCATGAGGGGTAAGAGGGGAGTAGTGGGTGCTGCTGTAGGGTGACCTTGGTAGGCAGTACTGTGAGGAAGATAATACTGAGTGCAAGGGCAGAAAGACCATGACCTGGTGTGTTAGTGTAGGTACAGCTGTGGAGTCTGTGAACACTTATTTGCTTACCATGTTGTGTGCTTACAGCCTCTGTCTTCTGGCCATTACACCATGCTTTCAAATGAGGCATTGCACTGTGTGCTCTGCTGTGTGCTGTCTGCTGGTGGGGAAGGCCAGTGGGCTCGTTATCTCTGATGGAGCCCCCGGCAGAGAGGTTCGAGAGCCCTGTGGATGTTTTCAGTGGAGTTTATAGATGTTGTAGGCACAGCATCTTGGGCAGCTACATAGTCACTCAAGCCTTTCTGCCTTGAAGTTGGGAAGTTTCAAGATGATCAGTCATCGTCCCTCCCCCTGTTACTCTTGCCAGTGCCTGTTCCCTGAAATGGTCAAGAGCTGGCAGTGATCAACACTGCTCAGGAAAATTATGGCAGGGTTAGGGGAAAAGAACTGTCTGTTGCTCTGTGAGCCTTCCTCGGGCTGCTCAGCCCTCTGACTGTCAGCCGGCCAGGTCTTGCAGTGCCCAAAACATGACAGAGTGAAACTCCTCCCTTGCTCTCCCCACTCAGAGCTGAATTCCAGAGCAGACTGGGAGAGCGAGGGAGCGAGGTCTGTGCCAATACACTGCACTTGGCTTGCCTGGGACACCTCACACTTTTGCCATTTTTGGCCAGAAAATCTCTCTAGCTCAGACTCGGCTCTGTTCTAATTATACATTTTTGTTTTGGGAGCGGGGAGATATTCATGGACTCCAACCCTGAGGATTATATTGCCAGCTCCAAAGGGGTGTGGGTAGCAAATATGCAGTGCTGCACCTCCTCTTTCTTCCCTCACCCTCTTCCCATCTTTTCCAGTAGCTAACTTCCCTTCCCTCAGATATTTCACTCTCTTCAAATTCATTCCCCTGAGATTTGTAGAATTCGGTGAGGGACTGACTGATCCTCCAGTGAGGATACAGACCTATCCAAGTTGCCCACATCGAGGTGCTTACTGCCCAGCCATAGCTGTAAAATCGCTACTCCATTCCCCATTCACCCTCTGGAGCTGAGTAAATGTTTAGTGGGAGAGATGTTTTCAACCAGAAATCTCACCCATGGGTGTGTTGTGCTGTCCTTATGCGACAGGTGTAAATAACATCTTGTTTTTGCCCCCGTGGTTACAGCAGTGAGAGTGGCAGAGACACAGCTTTCCATGAGCCTGGGGGAGTGCAGTGCACTGCACTTAACGGGGAATGAGTCTGCTTTTCAGATCACAAACCCTGTAAGTGGGATCTGTACTTAAAAGGCACCCAGCAAGCGGGTGTGTGTGCACATTGTGTATGTAAAGTGCTTGAAATGCTGCTCTGAAAGCTTTGCAAACTGGCAGGCACCCAGGAGTCATCATCCTAAATTTGCTGGGGGAGGCTGCTGCTTTCTGAAAGTTTATTCTTCGCTCCAGACTAGCCCAGCTGAATGTTTCCTGGAGTGACTGGGACTTGCTTGCCCAGTCTCAGCTGCTGTTTGCAGATACTTGGGTGCCTCAGTTCTCCTGTGTGAGGTAGCACTGTTGGCCGAGGCAACAAGTGAGATGCTTAGTGTGATGGGGAGGAAAGGAAGGAGATGATGGGAAGTCGGAGAAAGGCTTTGTGGTCCTGCTGTAGGTAGGATGTTTAGCGCTCTGTTGCTGAGCGGGCTGTGAGTGTCCAGCTGTGACAGTAATGAGCTGTGGCACCCAATGGGCATGATGAAGGGATTCAGCCTGGGGTCTTGAACTCTCCCTGGTACAAATATAAAAGTTAGAGAAATAGTTCTGGAATGAGATCAGATGCCAAGTGTGTGTGTGCGTAACTCTGTGTGTCTCTCCCTTTATCTTGCAGCCACTGTATTCATCAGATACTGGAGAGTGTGAATCACATTCACCAGCATGATATCGTGCACAGGGACTTGAAGGTAATACTTCCTCCATGCCACAGAGGCTAAGGAGAGCAGCCAGGGGATCACTGGAAGAGGCAAGACAGGAATATTGTGTTGCCAACTGGTAGAGGTTGTTTTTTTTCGCTTGAACTGGACTCAGGGCTTCCTGAAGTACCAGTTCTCTCCTTCAGAATTTTCTAGAGGATGTGCTGAACTCCTGAGGAACTTTTCAGTCTTCATGAACCTTGCCAGTTCTCAGCCTCTTCAAGGCAGCTCGAGGATGAAGGAGTAGTTGTGAACCTTGGAGTGCAGTAGGCTTTCTGAGAAACTTGGATAGGATTCATTATAATGAAGGGCACTTTCTAGTCTGCCATTGAAGAGATCTCTACAGACCTGGGGCAATCTCTGCTCAATCTGCCAGGATAAGTTTGTCTGCACAGAGCATGTATATTTTTATTCTGCACTGTTGCCAAACACATGCCATTGGGCTAAGGCAGAGATGCACAACAAGAATTTTTCATGTCATTTCTTTCTTATCTCATCAGTAGAAGTGCTTTTAATCTAAAACCAAAACTGCTGGCCAGTTAAACACTGGATGCATCAACCATTTGCCACATTAAGACACATCTATAGACCTTGAGCCCCCATGGTGTAGTTACTTGACCTCCACTCCCACGCAGTACCAGCTGTACTCGGAGCTGGGCAGGCTCCAGAATGAAGAGGTTTGTGCGGGTAGGTCTGCCTGCCCTGCAGCCCTTTCTGTCTAAAGCGGGAATGGTGATGGCCACCAGTGGTCCAGCTAAATTGATGCAGGCTGACACCTGCGACTAGTATGGGTTTTGATTTGTTGTACGATGCATAAAGGGGAAAGTATAAAAATAATTTTGCAGAGAGCAAGGTAAAAGCATGTTGCAGGCTTGGTGGCAGTGTTTCCCTGATGTTTTGATCTAGTGGACAGCTGTTAACCCTTGGTGTTTCTGGCAAACTTTCATGCAATATGTGTGAAAATTGTCAACTTGTTTAGAACTTAACCAGCTGCTAGACACTCCCCACTGTAGTTAATGTGTTTCTTCTGTTGCTTGCTCTGATTCACTGGAACTATCCAGGGCTGAGGAGCAGCAATTCCTTTTAGCAATAAAATATCCCATGCTCTTTATTTAATATTTAGCTCCTTGCCAAAAGCTTGGCCTTCAGGAGCAGCGTGTAATAACTGCAGAGCTTGCTTCAAGTGAAGTTTTGTCTTTTGCACCTCCCTCTCGTAAGGCTGTCTTTTGGCTGACATGCTGTTAAAGAGCTCCAAACGTTGAGCTGCCCATAGGGACCACAAGATATTAGGGAATGCATTCACATCCTTACCAAAATGTATGTGAAACCTGAGACAACCCATATGTTGGCAATGGCATGCACATGGATAAGCACAATTAGCCTTAAGGTGTTTGTAACTGTATTTTAGAAGCAAATAGTGCTTAGCTACCACAAGCCTGGCTTAAATTCACTGTTTTTTAGTCAAGCCAAGCCCAGATGTGATCTGAAATTGGGACAGATATTCAGAAGACTTCAGTGTCTTCTGCTTTAGGGACTTGTTCACACTGGTGAATTTTCATCAGTGTAGCTTGATTAACACAATCTTTTCCACTTCCCATATAGTGAAAAGCCAGCATCATCCAAATGTATTGAGACCCAGTTCCCTTTCCTTCCGTGCTGCTTATGGTAAAGACTGTGATTGGCAAGGATGTTCTCCCATTATTCAAAGCAGTAGCAGGGCACATGCCCAGTACTTTAGGCAGGTGAATGAGCAAAGTATCTTGTTCCTGTCAGGCAGAACTGGGATAGAGGGTTGTCATGGGATGAAACTGTTGAGCAGGCTGTAAAAGAAGACCTTCATCAGGTTTGTGAAACAGAGACAAACTCCTGTTTCTGGATTTAGACGTCTCTGTCTTGCTCAGTTAAAAGTCAAGTTGATATGAATTGCACAAATAATCAGAAGGAGTTAGGATGAGAAACCGCATTTGCCCTGCCTGTCTGTAAGTTGGGTTTCCTGCAGAGCTGTAATAGCCACCACCTTAAAGGCTTTGGAGTTTTGAAGGGTCCCATGTAGCCAGCTGCTCTGGTGCTTCAGAGGAAGCTGCTGACTCTCTGTCCAATTTTTGGAGTTGTGTTAAGCCTTCTGCCGAAGTCCTCTGCTGGAACACAACACAATTATGATTCGAGTGAGATTCGTGTGAGTCAGAAATGTGAGGGGCAAAAGACTGTCTCCCCTTCCTGGCACATAGAGGAAGTGATGTGGCTGCTTGTCCTATAGGTGATGGTGGCAGTAGCAAGACAGCATATTTGGTGCTGCTGTAAATATGTAGCATGAAAAAACATCTTACAAGAATACTCACTGCTGTGCTGCTTGTGCCAATCTGAGGCTGAGGCTTTTTTCTGTAAGGGATGAAAGCTACTGCCTATCCAGATGATGCTTTCCCACATTATGATGCTGTATTTGGCAGCCCTTATTAGCATCGTATTTACTTTTCTGGTGCCTTGGGGACTGTTTAATGTTCATGGGGAGAAACAACATGGCAGATTTTATCTAATGCATCTCCCCCCTTCCCTTTCCCCCTAGTTACTTTCTTTGGGGATGACAGAAACAAGTTTTAGCTTCTGTGCTGCAGGAACTGTACTGCCAGTGCCCTCTGGTGTCAGCATGTAATATATGGGCTGGGCTGGGAGAGGCTCTGGCTCCCACAGAGGATTTGTGTTAGACTTTAGGATTTTCTGTTACTCTAGGTCAAGGCCATTTGTTGCTGCCTTCACCTGAACAGCTTTAGTACACACTTGCTAAATTCAGTTAGCAGTTTGGATTTAATGATGTGAATACTGAGGTTGGAGGCTTTAATGAGGATGTCAGTCTTTCATTCTTACCCCCTTTTTTCCTTCCTCTCCCCAGCCTGAAAATTTACTACTGGCAAGTAAATGTAAGGGTGCTGCTGTCAAACTGGCTGACTTCGGGCTGGCTATAGAAGTCCAGGGAGAGCAGCAGGCCTGGTTTGGTAAGAGTGTTTCAGCTTTCCCACTTTTACTCACCCCTTTTCTGGTGGCTGGTTGAGTTGCACCCTCACTGAGTACTTTCTCTCAGCTCTTTCATCGTGTGTTTATGTATTTGGCATTGCTGCTTCTTTTCCAAGCAACTCAGCCTCTGGGTCCTTGGGCACAAGCCTAGGTGCACTAGAAGAAAGAATATGGGGGGTTGGACTTGAAGATCTCCAAGGTCCCTTCCAACCCCTAACACCCTCTGATAATATGATAAATAAAGATGGAAAAAATAGCTATGTATTTCTTTTTCTTTTTTTTTTTTTTTTTTTTTCTTCTCAGTCTACAGTAGATTCTAGTGTCAGAGATGAACGCAGCCGCTAAGTTTTGACCTTTATCTGAACTTTTTCTACTCCACAGGAGTGTAGACATCAGGAATTTTGTTTGGTCATTTTACAGAAATGCATTTGACCTGGGCTTTCTCAGGCACATTTGGATCTGGACGTATCTTTGTATAGCTAAAGCATAACTGGAAATGAGACCACCTCAGGTTAATCATCAGGTCTGAGACTCTGCAGTGCTGTGGAGATTCTGGAGACATGGCTGCTTCTGATTGGCCCACATGATTTGGCAGTCAGATGTGTCCCGTCTGTGTCTTGTGTTTTCAAACTCCAAACTATTACATGTAACAATGATGTAAGGTCTGGCATATGAGTTTGTGCCCATTGGTTGACACGGTCTCTCTTTCTTTTCTGTTTTTCCTGCAATACAAAGACACTTTATCCCATCTGATTTTCTTTTTTTTTTTTTTTTTTTTTTCCTTCTGTCTCTTGATTTACCAAGAGTTAGCTCTAGCAAATAGGAGATGAAAGGTGGAAAATGGATTTTGGAATTTGTTGGTTACCACTAGTGAATTTTGTGATATGGCAAGATCTCTTCTGCTCGAGTACTATACTTCATGTCATCCATTTCCTGGCAGGGTTTGCTGGCACTCCAGGCTACCTCTCCCCCGAAGTCTTAAGAAAAGATCCTTATGGAAAACCAGTGGATATATGGGCATGTGGTAAGATTCTGTCGAAACATTTTACGCTCAGACAACACGGTGTCATGTAGAAGAGCAATTCCTTATAACCTGTTGCTGGGAGGGCATACAGTGCTCCTTCTTACTGGGTGGAGAGATAAAGGCACACTTGAGGATAAGCACCTTGTGTAGATGGAGTTAATATCGGAGCCTGAAGCCATTTGATTCTGACTCCTAATCGTTTCCTCAGGCCATCTATCAAATGTTTGAGACTCAAGAGATAGGACCTGTCTATGCTTTGCAGAGTCAGTTGTTTAGATAACTGTAGCGATTTCCTATTACACTAACTATGTAGAAGATGAAATACTGAAGAAAGCTGTTTTTTAACAAAAAGGAAAAAAAAAAAAGTGTAAATGTATCTGGGACTGATAAGTGTAAAGATAAGTGATATCGGTGTTGCCTGACATAGACTAAATGGTTCTCTGCAGGTCTTAGCTTTGTCAGTGTCATTTTTGTCCCAAGACCATGCACAGTAAGCATCTAAAAAGGTAGTCCTTCCTAAAAAGTTCCTTGCTGCCCAGCAACCCCAGGGGATGTGTCTTCATTTTATTCTGAGAGCAGCTGGGAGTTGTGGCACACCAGCCATGATAGCCAGAGGAGGGGAGGACATCATGCACCTTGTTCTAGCTCCTGGCAGCTGGCGTTAAGAGCTGAATGTGAAGTGCCAGGGTGAGGTTCAGCAGAGGAGAGGTTTGTACTGCCTTTTTCTATCTTGGAAGGCTAAATATGATGGCAAATATGGAGATATAGAGCAATCATTGCCTTGGGGACTGTCAAGAGGGAAGGAAGAGGGGCTGAAGGAATAATTGGCATATTAGCCTAACCATAGTGTATCTGTGTCTCTCCCTCCCAGGAGTGATTCTGTACATATTACTAGTGGGGTACCCTCCCTTTTGGGATGAAGATCAGCACAAACTCTATCAGCAGATCAAAGCCGGAGCCTATGACGTAAGGGCACTTTCTTGCCGAGTACTTGCATGGGTGTAGAAGCCATCCAAAACATGGCACTATCTTACTTGGTGTCCAGCAACAGGCCCCAAGCTACCGTGCAAAGTGATGTTTGGCGTGTTCATGCACCTCGTTGACTTCACTGCCTGGGATACAGTCCTATCTGGGGCTACTGAAAGGATATGTGGAAAGCATCGCAGTGGGCACCAAGATGTTGGTGGTCATTAGGGAAATGCAGAGCTGGAAATGTAGATGATGGAAATGGCGTCTTCTAGTGCACTTACCACAAAGTGCTGTAGATGTAGCCAGTGCTAACTCAGGGGAGCAGAGGAAGGGTAGAATGAAGGAGCCTTATCAGGGCCTAATTAAAAGTACAAGGAAGTATTCTGTAGAATAATAGCTTAAATTATGGTCTTTGGTCTCCTCAGTGCTGTAGTAGGATTTCTTCGAGCCATGGAAAGCATGGAGCCCAGTGAGAAGACTGCGTGTCAGGAGCCTTTGGAGGGATGGCTTTGTGGTGAGGATCAGCGTGGTGGGTTGGAGGCTCTGGTAAAAAACCAAGCAGTTCATGAAACAGTTCTTAGATCATGGCAAAACTGAGGTGTAAAAAGTGCCTGAAGGAGAGGAGTAGCAAGGAGGTTAGTACTTGGGAGCAAAGACGGCATGAAATGTGTCTTGAGTACCATAGCTTGAGTGTTTGACATGCATCTTTCCATGTAAAGAGAGACTCGGGAGGGAAGAACGAACTCCGGGAAATTCAAGCTTACAGCCTGTGGGCATGAATATCAAACGTTCATTTTGTAGGCTGTCTTGTGGTCTGTATTAAAAAAAAAAAAAAAAAAAAGAGGGGGTTCTGCTCAACCTCAGTTACCTCCCAACTCCTGTGCCTGAGACCATGAGAGCGACTCTACTGGTGAGAACAAAAGTCTGCCTAACCCTGTGTCCTGGCTCAGTCGCTTCCTGAGTGAAAGGAACGTGATGTCTTTGTACTTGATAGCCTTAAATGGACTTGTGTTCTTTTGCCTTCTTGCCCCTCTTGTTTCTGTATTGCTTGTTCTTATTTGAAGTGTTTTTCTACTAATTATATCGATGGGGATTTTTAAAGCACTTTGTCATGAGGGGTGAAGTGCCTGATGCCTCCTATCTAGCTGTTGAGCTAGAATCAGTAGATTCCTCTCTGGTTTTGCCTGGTAGAAAACAGCTCAAGTTTTACTGGCATACCTGCCCCTGTTGTCTTTACCCCAGCATCAAAGGGCCTTTATGCCCTGGACCGGTGTGGTGTCCTCTCTTGACCATAGAGGAAGTGGCAACTGTGAATTCGGCTTTGTGCTGTTGGGTAGGAGTTTTGCCGGACATGACCATAAATGCTTCAGTGTTTGGGTGGGGGCAAAGTGTTCTGGATTGAAAGCTCAGTGTCATAATTTTTGAGTGTTCTCTTGCAATGTTTGCAGAACAAGTTGTATAAAACAAATTGTATAAAAAGCTGATGCCTGAGAATGCAGAAATAAGATTATATGCAAATAAATATGGTGGGTATATTTTGATGATGCAACTGAGCAAAGCACAAAATGCAGGAGAAAAGAGATAGGATAAACTTTTTCTAAATAATGTAGTATTCTAAGGAAATGTTCTCAGGAAAGATCAATCTTTCCTCTCCCTTAAAGACAGGGGGCTTTATCCCAACAGCACATTTATCTCTATGTTCTCAAGTCCTCCTGTATTTGTACGATAGATTCATGGGAGTGAGATGTACTGCATTGGATCTCAACATGCTGTCATCTATACCACATGCAAGCATCTGGAAGATGGTGTTAATATCTATCTCATCTTTATTATTACTGTGATTATAGGAGAGAGCAGTTACCCTCACGGATGATCAGCAGCTAAAATACTTGAGATTCTTTTCTTTGTTTCTCTGCTTGTATATTCCTGTCCACTGCTACATCTCTCTTGCTTCCCAAGTAATGATTTCTAGTATGGTAGATGCTTGCTAACAACTTGCTGGTGGGTTGCTACACCTAAGTGACTGGTATGGTATTGTTGCAGGATATTGTGCTTTATCATGGGAAAAGTATACCTGATGGAATGTTCTCTGTTAGCAGTTTTTGCTTTCATGGGGTTTTGCTGTAGTTAAGTGTGAATTTGCAAGTGCTGTTACAGCTTTTTAACATGCTGGAGAAAGAGCAAGGTAGGGTAAAAAAAGATAGTGCTTGTGTTTTTCATGTCAGAACTCGGTTAAGAAGTTCTGTGACTTTTTACTTTTTTGACTGTTGTGTGTGAAAGAAATTCAAATGTCTGAGTGATTCCTAAAAGGCTTTTAAACTGTTCATCTTCCTGCCTGTGTCTGGTGAATGGTACAGGTACATCTGCTGGATTCCATAAGATTTTTCATTCAACATGGGTTTTCACAAAATTTGATGTGTTTTGGCTATAGCCCTGGTGTCAAAAGGGAAAAATCTGGAATTCAGCTATGTAGGAGGGAGAATCTCTTCTGTTAGTAGAAGATATTTTCAATTTGTCATCTGTTTCTTCTTCCTCTTTCAGTTCCCATCACCTGAGTGGGACACTGTGACTCCCGAAGCAAAGAATTTGATCAACCAGATGCTGACAATAAACCCAGCAAAGCGCATCACAGCTGACCAGGCTCTCAAACATCCATGGGTCTGCGTAAGTGTTTTCCTTTATTATATGGATTAATTTGTGGTTTGCCCTGAACTGACATGTCAAGAAGATTTAGCTGTGGAGGAACCCAGAATATTTTAAATATTTCAAGTTGATGTTTTTAGAGGCTGACCTTCAACAAGCCAACTTTGTCATGCTGTAGTGCTTTTATTGCCACTGTAGGGGGGAAAAAAAAAAATCCCATATTCTTTCTAGAAGTTTTGTGAGTGTCCATAGTTTCTGATTTTTCCCCATGTCTCCTCTTCCAATCCATATCATCCTAAAATGTGCGAGACAAAATATTTTAGGATTATTTTGGTTTTCATCTCTAGTTCAGTTTACTGCGTTGCATCTTTGCAATGTTGGAACACTTCTTCTGTGCTGCAGCTTAACAGGCTGTAACCTTGAAATCGGCTAAAGACATTTTGCTGTTCTGTGTGTGTAGTTTCTGCCTTGTCGGGCCCCACACATAAGTATTTTTAATCTTTTACAAAGTTGGCAAGGCAATGCCAGAATGCAGCTTGGAGTGGGTGTAGGGGAGTGCAGCAGTGGTGAACTTTTTTCTTTGCAGGATGAAATAGTTCCACCTAAGTCTAACCAGATGCTCTTGTAATACCATAGCATTGTTCTGCTTTCTAGGATGTGTCTATTGTGTTCCTTTGCTCATTTGTTCTTGAGAAACTGGGGGGTTTTATTTCCTTCTGCCACAAGACAACAAATTAGCAATTTAAACTTACGTGAAGATCTGTGAAACAGGAGCATAGTGTCTGCTGTAATGTGATGCACGTTCCTTGGAAGGCAAAACTTCATGCTGGCGGAGACTTTGCTTCTCTGTTAGGTTTGTTGTTTTGGTGGGTGTTTGTTTGGGGTTTGTTTTTGTTTGTTTGTTTGCTTATTTGTTTTGTTTTGTTTTTCTCCTTGTGTGCTTGTCATCAATAGCAGTCCCTGTGTATTTAACTGCTGTCCCAGTGCCTGTAACCAAAGTTGTACGTATTACGATAGCTCGCTTCCTCTGGCAACATAATATAGAATGGTTCAGGAGAGGCTTTCCTGCTGTGAATTATGGGGAGTTCAATTTCACTTCACAGCCATTTCAGCCTCTCACCCAAACTGCATCCTGTTGAGTCTGTTGTTTCCATTTGCTCTGCAGTTTCTCTACGTGCAACATGTGTTTTCTTTCTGGAGATGTCCTGCCCTTCTGAAATAAATGTGGTAGAAATTCCTCAAAGTTTTTCTGAGACACTACATTTCTTAGTATCACTGAACTTCTCAAGTATGTGTCCTGGATCTTGTAAGCCCACGTTGAGCAACTGGACATCACTGTCACTCCTAAACAGGCTGTGACCACTGGAGTCGTTAGAGGATAATATAGCTACATTCTCCCTCCACACTGCCCTGTGTACTGCAGCTAGTGACTAGCTTTGAGGACAGGATCAAAGAAGACACTTCCCATGAAACTAGCTGAATATGAACATGGTTTACAATTCTATTGGTTATTGCAGATTCTTTTCCAAGCAGGAGAAAGGTAATGGAGGGTTTGTACACACCTATCTGCCAAGTTAGTAATTCACCCACTGTCCTTGTAAAGGGAATTTAGACTTCTGGCTCTATGCGAGAGCAGCAGCTACTTTGGCATTAGTTTCTGGTTTCCTCATGTGCTCTAAATGCCTGGCAGCATCAGTCTCTGGTTTCCTCATGTGCTCTCAATGACTGGCAACACTTCTGGGAAGTTCTCTTTTTGCAGCTGATGGATCCCAGTCTACTGTGGGTGACAGGTGTGCATCGCAGACTAGAGGTTATACTGAGGTTTTTGCACTGGTACAATAGAGCTCTATGGTCTTCCTCTCACGCAATGAAAATCTATTTCTGCAAAATTGATACAAAGATGCCAAGATCTCTGATACTCAAGCACTTGCATTCAAGGAGTTGCAGTGTCTAGGAATTTCCCCTTAGATCTGTAACTAATGCAACCTAGATCTTTTCTGTAGCACCTTTGACTCAGTCCCCCATGGGTGTGCTTGTTCATTTCACTTTGTCTTACTACTGTCTTGATCCGTCTGTGTGCCTGAGACAGGAAGCATTGATTCCCACCTGTACCTCAGTCATAGAGTTTCTTGGGCACAATGCTGTAATAGCCAGCCTTAACATGTCTTGTTCTACTGGGAAGTTCTTAAGTTATGAACCAGTTGCAGTGTTTTGCAGCCACGCAGCGGTGAGAGGCTTTGCCATGTCATCTTGCATGTCACAATTGTGTGCAAGTGGAGCGAACTCCTCTGGCTGTTTTGGTTAGCGTATGTTCTCGATCTTTTGCTGTTCCTGTTTTTCAGCAACGATCCACTGTCGCTTCGATGATGCACAGGCAGGAGACTGTGGAATGCTTGAGAAAGTTCAATGCTAGAAGGAAGCTAAAGGTAAGTATATGTTAGTTAGCCATAAGTTTGGTTTTAATCAGCTGAATTTGAGGTTTATGTCTTCCTAGCAACAATTTTAAAATTTATTTATTTATTTTTGTTACGATTAGTTTACTAATGTTAGTGAAGTACCTTATGTGATCCTCCAGTACAGAGTATTAAAGCAGTGTATTGAGGGGCTGGGTAGTTTCCTTCTCTAAAGCTCTATATTTCCCATCCCTCTGCTGCTACATAATCACACCCCTTCTATTTTCTGCAAGAGAATTGAAATAGAACAACAAATTCTTAAATCCTGGGGCTTTTAGTTCTCATCACACTCTGCTTTCCAGTACCAGTGTATCAGTTGCCTGTAGCGTGGGCAAAGTCTATGGCCTGTGCAGGAAGAAGCTATCTGCTATTTGAAAGCTATGGTAGTCTTTGATTCTCTGTGTCTTAACTCTTAGTGCCGTTTTAGACTTCCTAAGCTATCTTGACTGGCCTCTAGCTGCCACTCTAGAAAGGCAGGACTTAGAGGGGTCCTGTGTCAAGTCCAGTAGCCACATGTGGAAATCCTGGATACACTAGGACTTTTCAGGGTAGCACTGGGATGCCTCTGTTTTGGCACCTGACTCACTGTCTTCTCCATGGGTCAGCCCAGTCCCTTTCTGAAGTGACACTGTCTGTTATCCCTGCTTTCTCTTCCCCACAGGGTGCAATCCTCACAACGATGCTTGTGTCTCGGAATTTTTCAGGTAAGTTCCCACTGTTCCCATCCCTTCCTTGTTTTTGTTTTGTGTGAGTGAGTCAGGGTATTTTAACAATTTGGGGGGTTGAGTAGGAGGGGAGGAAACATGCTCACAAATCATCGTGGTGTAATGGTGGTCGCTTTGCCTTGGCTTGGTGACCATTGTGAAATAGGAAGTGACTGGGGAGGGAGCACACAGCACCTTAGTCTGGTACAAAACAAATAAAGTCCCTTGTAACAGTCCTCTCATATTTTACTATCAGATTATGTTAGGGAAATTCTAGCTGGCATTTGTTAGCTTTCTTATCTGAAACCAGGAGTCAAGAACTCTTACTAGGTGATTCCTTTAGACCTGAGGCATGGACACAGGGCAAGCAATAATATTGTCGAAAATAGAGACAGGAGCTATTTGGGTATTGTATTGCTTTGACTCATCAGAAATGGGTCTGAAGCATCTAGCTATTAGAGTTTTCCTTCTTGGAGTCTCAGAAGTGGCTTTCATCCTTTTAAGCTTAATAACTGATAGTCTGGCTCCCACCCAACTGCATTACGTAGTGCACTTACTGAAAATGCAAATCTCAACATGCAAATCAGTGCTTTTTGTAAGATGATTGTCTTGGCTCAGCACATCTAGGTGATACAGTTTTATCTATGCTCACTTCCATTTGGGTGGAAGACCTATTTGCAAAAGCTTTTGGTTTATGGGATTGTTTGCTTCCATTGCCACCTTCGTCATATTTTTTTTTTCTCTTAAAAAGGGCAATCATTGAATGCATGAGTCAGATTTTTATTGCACCTGATTACAGCTACTTTCAACTGAAAGACTGCTGTATGATTATAAGTGATGATGAATGAAATGAAGTGCATTAATTTCATCTGGCTGTTTCCTAACGGTGGATACCAATACTTACTTTCTGGGTGATGTTACAAAAAACTTATAGTTAAAATGAAAACCTCTGTGAAATGATCATCCCAGCGTTCAAAGTTCACATTCACGCATACGTCCTTTTGTGAAATCAAGGCAGCATTTTTATCCTCCTGTATGATGATTAAAAAAAAAATAAAATAAAGGATGTGAAATCATTAAGGGGTAACCTCAGTGACTTCAGAACAGTTTTTCAGTTTTTCCTTGGTTCTTGGTCTCAGGTGAACCTAAGCAAATATGTCAGGGCTACTTGTGGCTCTGGCAATTTCTCTTTACTGCTTTTTGATAGTTTGACCTTAAAGGGACAGAATTAATTTTTTCCATTCACATGTCCCAGGATTGTGCTATTACAGGACTTACAAATTATACGTTGTTTTCTGAGAACGATTCTGAAGTAACTGTTTGAGGAGCTATCGTACAAGGACAGGGCTTCCATGGGATTGTAAGAAACGTAACTTTTTCTTGGGCTTTCTGCTGGTGTAAATGTTTTTTGATCTACTCACACAGCTAGTTTTTATTTCACTTAATTGATGATTCTGAAATAGTCATGGGGGTTATTTTTCTTTAAACAGCAGTTTTAGATTCATTTTTAGACTGCAAATGTTGTCACTTCTAATGAAGCTACAGAAGTGCTTGGGTAAGGAAATCTCCTGTGGCCCAGATTTTGAGTACATGAAATGCCTGAGAGAAGGGTTCTCCTTAATGGTGTGTGACCTATACATCCACTTATTCCCTGAGCTAGTATTGAGGAGGAAAAGGCTTGCTCTGCTCATTCTTCTCTGTCTCAAGGGCTGAAGCTGCTGGATCCGCTTCAGTTAACAGCTGAAGAAAAGGAAATCCTAAATGGCCCATAGCGAGTGCAGGGTTCTTAGTATCACTGAGCTCTGCTTTTAATATAAGCTGTGATCCCAGGTAATGAGATGCTCTGAAAAACTGTCCAGAAAGAAATGTTGTAGCTTAAATGCAAAGCATTTATAGCCTCTGTGGATAGTAGCAAATTCCAGTGTTTTGATGTGTTCTAAAGTGGGGAGGGGCAGCTACTCTTGTTTTCTTTGCAAGACCGTGTGTAGTATGAGCTTGACTTTTTCTTTTTTTAATTTACTTAGGTTTTTTTAATTGCTGCAGTTGAAATAAGTAAATCTACTGGAATTTAAGGATAAGTGCATGCTAATTGGAATTTAAAAAATCTATGTGAGTTCTTTGGGTAGAGCTCAAACTTTTCCTATCATGAAAGGTCAGCTAATAGTGCTTGATAAGTTCTGAAATAGTGCCTGTTTCTTTCCCTAAAGACCTTAAGGGGGTTTTATTTTCTGTAGTTGGGTGACACTGTTCTGTAGGCCTCTAAAAGCCCCATTCCCAGCAGACAGGAAACAGATTTATGAAGAGAGAAGCTTCTTCTGTCTGGGGATGAGATCTTCTAAAAGCTTCTTCACAGATGTTTTGAACCAAGAGGAAAACGATGGATCATGTGATGCTGATATCAATTAATTAGACACAGTAGTATTATGTGCATGGAACAGAAGAAGACGACTTCTCCTCTTTAGTCTCCTCTGTCACACAGTTTGTAATGTGGAGTTTCTTCATTTGACAATGTGTTTTTTCTTAGGACAAATTACGTGCTGAAAGAGCCTGTAGCAGTACTTTTTCTCCCCCCCCCCCCCCCCCCGTCCCCCCCCTCACCTACCCCCCTGTACACAAAAAAAAAACAAAACGCAAAAAAACAAAAAAACACACCTCCTCCCTAGCCCTATTCTTCTCCCGCACCCACTCAAATGTTAAATTTAGTTTTTAGACCCATCAGGTAAGATGTTAAGAGTATATTATCAAGACTGGTC
>JAAGNO010031370.1:54750-70533 GCA_033439905.1 Ceryle rudis
AGAGTGGTTAGCACTGGAACAGGCTGCCCAAGGAGGTGGAGTCATCACCCCTGCAGGCGTTTAAAAAACGAGTGGACATAGCACTTGAGGCTATGGATGGATGGATGGATGGATGTTGGACTCGATGATCCTAGAGGTCCTTTCCAACCCTAAAGATTCTATCATTCTATCTCTTGTTTTGATTGTCTTTTTTTGACCCAAATGCTACCTGGAACTGCTGTTCTTGCTCTAGGGTACTTATATTTGAAAAGTGCCTGCAAGAGTGAGCTTTTGTGCCTTTGTACTTGCCTAAGGTACAGACATGCATTGAACACATGCATGCTAATAGAGCAAGTGTGTTTGAGTTGTCACATCTGTTGACATGGAAAACATTACAATAAAATCCCAGTGGAATAAGAATGGCTGATCTCAGTTGTGAACTGAGAACCAGCAGACACATGCTTCAAAAGTCTAGTGTTGTAGGGGAGAAGCAACTGGAAAAGGAGCAGTTAACAATATGTCTACATAGTTTTTGTCACCTACCCAGAAGAAAATGACTTTCTGGTTAGGATTCTTGATTTCCAACAGCTTCTTCAGGAGACAAAATCTTCCAGAAATGGACAAATGATGTGCACACAAGTTTTAAGAAACAGCTTCCTTCTCATGTAGTTTCAAGGAGACCTGTATGTTAGAGATTTCCAATCCACAGAAGGCTTGTGGTGTTTAGTTCATTCAGAACATGATGTCTTCCACCTGTGAAAAGGGTAGAGCTGGATTTTCTTTTCTGGCTGATAGAAAGTATTTTTCAACTCTTCACAGTATATGTTGTTCCTGATATATATATATAATTGAATACTTATGATAAAGTGGAAGGTAGATTAGAAAGCATAGCATTCTTTGTACTTGATGAATGGGGTTGACCGGTGGGAAACTCTTCTCTACTCCTGCATTACACTGGAGACCTGCAATCAAGAGTCTGCATGTAACTTTGTTGCTCCTAAATGTTCGAGCAGTCTTGCTCTGCAGTATGAACCTGAGTGGTGTCCATAAGGGGCATCACATACTTTCAACCTGGGCTGAGGGCCCTCCAGAGAGTTGTTTTAAGTTTTCATCAAATGCTTAAGCCATTTTCCCCAATCAGCATCTATTACCAGGTGTGGCTTTTGAATCCTCATTTTTATAAGCTTTAAAATGTAGAAGGAAGTTACATATTTCTTCTAAGAGGTGGTGTTTTGAGTAACCCTCTTTCTTTTCAAAAGTACAGGTTGCTTCTCCCCAGTGCTAAGTTTGAGATGATAGAGGGCAGGTAGTAGTCTGTGTGTGTTTGTAGTACATCCTTAACACTTCTCTTGTAGGGTTTTTTGTGGCTACATGCCTAGCCCCTTTGTTACTACTGTCTACATGTACAGTGATGATTCCCATTAGTCATCCCGTGGAAGTGTAGCCTTTTACCACTTCCATTTTCTTATTGGAGCAGTACTGGCACACTTGGATGCTGTGCAGCAGTCTTTTTGCTGGTCACTATCTGATGGCTTCACCATTGTGACCAGCCTGCTTGTTTTGCATTGCTCCTCATTGGGAGACTTGTAATTTTAAACCCACTGATTTTCTCATCCTAGGTAGATCTGACAAACAACTTGCACCAGTGATTGACAGAGTTAAGGGCATCTGGTTTTACTTTACACGTTACAAACTATGATTTCCTGGCCATGTGGTAGTGCAGAGCACACAAACCATGACTTGAACACCAAACAGATTTTCAGCTTTGTGGTATTGTTTTCAGTCCCACTTCCTATGTAAATAATTTTACATCAGATGTAGGTGTAGAAGAAGCATTGCATAATGTATGTTTAGCTGTAGTCTGCTGATGACCACATGCCATGTGGTTAGGCTATTTCTTGTGTTCCCTCCAGATATGGAGACTCCTGCTTTGTTTCGTGGTTGAGTTTTTTGTTTGTTTGTTTCTTAAAACCTTCTTGGAAATTATTTCCTTATGGAGATTTGAGAGAAAAAAAAAATATTTCCTTTTTTTCACTGGCTTTATCTGTTCCACAGTGACTGCTCTCCATGAGAGTGTTGCCGTGGGTATTCACACAGTAGGTGAGAATCGGAAGAGTATGATGATTACCAATGGATAATTCCACTAGTGTAAAAATTAATGGCCTTAAGCCCATTGAGGAAAAACAAAAAAAGAAACAACAAAAAAACCCCAAACATCGTCAGTTTCTCTTAATATACTTTCTGTTAAAGCTAACTTTCCTATCTTTTTGGCTAGTATACAGAGCTAGCTATGGTAGAACACTGCATTTACAGAAATTCCTACTGTATTTGTCAAATATGTAGTATTAAGCAAGTTTGAGTAAGACCTGTACGTCTTTCTCACACTTTATTCCAAAGAACTATATGAAAATATGTGTGGGTGAATATCTGATGCAACGTGCTGCATGTTGTTGCTGATTTAGCATAAATGAGAGAGGAATGATATATTGGCCGTATGTGGTGATATGAGCATCTAGTGTGGGCTGTGTTGAGCTGATCTGTTAGAAAAGAAACCACAATTTCTGTTTCTGTGGGAAGTGTCTTTAATTCTTTGTTGAAGGAAGCTTAACACGCTGTAGCATTAAGGATATGTGCATTTTACCTGCATCAGACCATTTTGGAAGTGGGGAAGTGGAAGCTCTCCCTCAGAAGGGGAGGCTAGGAAGGAAATATTTTTTATTCCAATATAGGTGTGTCCCCACTGGGGTTAATTTGATAAATTTCCATGTGTATCACCCTTTCCTCTAGCAAATTCCTTTCCAGAATCTATCTGAAGCATTCCTGGTTTTCATTTTGCACTGCTGCTTCTATTTCAAGTACTAATTCTGCTAATTGGTAGATATTTCATCAGCTTGGCACTTGAGAACTTTTCCATTATCTTAAATAATGGATGATTTAAACTGCCTTGAATCTTAAATTGTCCCTGCTCACCAAACCTTTGGTAGTGCTGCACTCACTTTCTTCGGGCAGAATTTGGATCCGAGCTGATGGAGTAGCAACAAGCAAGGCCCAGGTTTTATCCCCGAAGAACATGCTTTTCTGCTTTCATATCCAGAAAGCAAGTCTGGAAGATACTGGGTGATGAATTACAGAGCTATGTAACATACCACATATCTTGTGGTCACCACTGTAGGTCCCAGGTATTTTTTTTAAGATTCTAAATTTATGACTAAGATTGCACAGCTGCCATTTTAAAATTTCCTTTAGATAGTTTCATGTCAAATTTACTTGCTTTCTTGTTCCCCTTTCTGCGTGTTAGCTGGACTTACCATCCACTGCAAGGTGAGGGAGGGGTTAAGGAATGGACTGGGGCAGACACCTAGGTGAAGATCAAGGATACTTTATGCTGAATGTCCTTTCTTTGACCTTGTCAGGGTCTGGGGCTCTCTATAGTTAGTGTGACAGCCCTACTGTTGATTTTTTTTTTTTCTTTTCTCTAGTCAGCAGTTCAAACACTCGTGTTCCCTTTTTCTCCAAAGGGGAATTTCCCTTCCTACTGGTGTGACAGGGATGTGTGTGTCTTTCCAGTTCTAACTGGGCCTGTCAGATCCATCTTTATAATCAGAATTTGTTAATGCACAAAGTGCTATTTTTAATTAAGTATATAAGTATTTTAAAATTAGTACTTCTTTAAGCTCATTGTCAGATTCTTCTTTTTCTTTCTGAGCGCTTTGGTTTGTGATTAGAGGGTACAAAATTATGTCAGTATTGTTTTTCAGGCCTGGTGTAATATTCCATGTAAATAGTAGCTTGTGGAGAATGCAGTGGGATGCAGGAGATTTGAACAGAATATTCACTTGCAATGCTGTGCAAAATTTGTTGATTTTCTGCCTTGTCTCTCTGCTGCATGCACACTGCTTTCTTTCCTAGTAAAAGGAGAATAACATAGCTGAAAGAGTAAAAATCCACATTTTGCATGTGGCAAGGTTAATGTTGTAAAACCTGCCCTTCATCTTCCATAACTGCAGAGAGGCACCAGATACCACCATTTGTTTTGATGTTCCTAAGGAATATTGTGGTAAGTGAACATTTTGTGCCGGGTGGGTACCAGCTTTCCCTCTCCTTTGGCCAGTAAAGAGTATATGGGGAAGGCAGAATGCTCTGTATGCCTTGGAGAAGGCACAGTAGCAAGGTGAACCAACAAGGAATCCTTAAAAAATCTGCAAACATCTGGAAATCTGGAAGGTCTAAGTAACATCCATGCGGTGACCAGCAGGAGTTACTGTTCCTATTTCTGTGTCTGGACTCTTTATGATCTTAAAGCCATACTTTCTAAAGATTGTTATATTGAAGCTAAATGAGGACAACCCAAGTTCACCTTAACAGCCCAGTTTTTTGCTGAACTGTTTTATGCAAGACACTTCAGGAGTACTTCAGATGTGTTTTAGGTGCTGACATCCAGTAGCACATTCTACTCACCTTTGATGCATTCACTGTTTTTCACTGCATTGTTGTTAATGCCTAGAAACTCAAACCAAGATCAGAGGTCCAGGATGCTTAGCACTGTAGCAATGCCTAAGCAGAAGCTCCTTGCCTCTTAGCTCACAAATTAAATAGACATGCTTACAAAGCATTAAGAGAGAAGATGCATTAATAAAGATGAAATTATTTGCTCAGCATCACAGGAAACAGCTGAAGCAGAAGTAGGAATAGGACCTCAAATCTGCTTGTGTTAAACACTTTTTTTTTTTCTACCTGAAATCCTGAAATGACTGTACACTCCGGATAGAGAGTATGAGTTGCAGCAAGTGTGATATTTTCAGAGATGTACTGTCAGTATCGAACTGGGGAGAGCTCCATGTAGAAGATGGAAATCCAAAAAGCTACTGAAAAGATATACATGTGAAGTGTGCAGAACTGTGAATGGGACATAGCCTGGAATCACTCTACTTCCTGTAGCATCTTTTAGTATGTGTTGTATTTTTTGTAGGTGCTCAGAATGATTTACACAAGTACACATTTCTAGTATTGCTGCTCTGCTGAAGGGACAGTGATTCTTCAGGTTGTCTTGTCCCCTGCTGACTTCTGTTTATTGTTACCTAAAGCAAGAGTCTTCCTTAGGTGGCATTGCAGAGAATCTGCACCTCTTTTGAGATGAACACCTGAATTTCACAAAAGCACGGAAATAGAACTTTAATAAGCATTCATCCCTAGGTTTGAGAGGAAACTATACTGCTGCGGGAGAATGTCTTTTTGCACAGATTTATGGAAATCCTTAAAAGTGGTCAGAGAGGTACTTTACCATAGGCTGTCTGCCTTTAACATTTTTTTTTCATTCCCTGTGACGTCTCTGCACAGCCTAGAAATACTTAGAGATGTAGCTGTGTTATGGAAGAAGGAGAGAATTGTAACTAAACTTCTGTTATCTGATGTACTTTGCTAAGTTGCAGTCACATTACAAGAACAACAAAAAGTTTTACTTGCTCAGCCAGCCACTTTGGGAAGGTGGCATAGATGGCTCTGATGCAGCTGTTACAGAAGGAATTGCAAGACTGATTTGATTTTAGTAATTTCCTTGTGTATGTTTTGGCTTAGTAAGTTTTGATGCTTTGAGACTTACTGCCAATAGCTCACGTTGGCATTATCCAACCTATCTTGAGTTGTAGGAGTACTTTCATGCTCTGATCTTAACGCAGATCTCACTCCCCGCCTTTTTCAAACTGCCTAGCTAGCTTTTCTTCCCCCTGTTGTTATAGTAGCCAGTAACAGTGTGCATCCTGGAATTTCTACAATACATCATTCCATGTTAATACACCAACACTGTTTTAAATTTACATTGTACTCTAATTAAATTCTGATCTGCAGAGGGTTCTGTTTCCTCCTGTGTCAGTGTTACTTGTGCCTCTAATGTAGAAGGGTGATTGTTTTCTGTACGGCTTGGTTGACTCTCCTTTCATATTGGACCTTTTGATTGTCTCTTAACACTTTCTGCCCCTTGTTTCCATAACTCAGTTGAAATCTGTATGAACTCCAAATGAGACTGCCTTTCTTAGAGATCAGTTTCCCTGCATTATCTGTATAGCCTTTGTTTGCCTGATGCAACTTACAGGATACATGTAAAAATTAAAAATAAAACCTGAAGTTTTGGAGCAGTTTCTCAGCTGATACGAATTTCCACTTCTCCCAGTTAAAATTCCCTGATGTGACTGGGTACAAGGACTCCTCTGGGTTGTTGGTGGTCTAAGCATTGTATTCATGTACTGGTAGTGCATCTGATTTTAGTTGTAACTCGAGTAAAAGCTTGTGGAGAAACCAAATTGCCCTAAAAGAAGATGAGAGGAGTCTCAAGTTTATAAACCAGGTAACGGCAAGCCCTATGTTGTGCCTCTGTGAAGTGAAAGATTCATGAGCCAAACGCTGAATAGAGCAGCATTCAAAGTCTGTCCGTGCTGGAATTAAAGATCAGATGATGCAGAAGCTTTGTTGGTTTGAGTCTCTGTGTGCAGTGGCTGCGTGATTCTGGACTGTGCGGTGTGATTAGAAATGCGGTTCTGGGTATGATGTGAACACGAGCTCTCAAAGACATGCTAGTCTGTGTGTGTGCTGATGTGAGGATAGCAGGGACAAGCAATATTTAGGGTGAAAACTGTGAAGGCTCAGTAAGTGTATGAAATGGGCCTCTGCCCATGGGCCTCTGGCCTCTCCATGGCCTGTACTGACTTCAAGCACTGTTCCAGAGGTGGGCCATGGTAGTGTGCAGGACTCCAGAGCTATATAGCTGAGCCCGTGCCATCATGGTTTTGTCTGGGACACACTGCTCTACACTACTTTGTGAACTAGATTCTAGTAAGCAGCAGACAAATAGCCTAGGTAGTACCAAAGGAGAAGCACAGATGGAAAATACATGCGGAGGCAACAGGGCGAAGGGGTAGCACTGTAAGGCTACCCTTTGATGACACTAAATTTGTATTGAAAAAGCAGAGGAATACATGCTGAGCCTGATTTACTGGAGAGTGCAGTTTGGTGTGAAGGTGTCTTTGAAGATGGCTGAAGATGCCTTTGAATAAAAGTAGAGTCCAAGATGGTTGGGTAGTGCTTGAGCATTTCTCCCTATTTGTTTTCCTCCCAGTGTGTGAGAGCACAAGGTGTTCTTGGTCTTTCTTGCCTCTATGTCTGAGCCTGGGTGCACTTTACCTCTCCAGTCAGCCCCAGATTCTGTGTGAGAAAGCCTTCCTCCTCCCCATGCTATGTACAGAAGTTCCCTCATCTTTCTTTAGCCTTTGGGAATTGTCGCTTCCATTGTGCCCTCCTCCCTACCCTCCAATTCTAGCTGCAAACACACCTCTGCTTTCTCCAGGTGTGAACATGCAGGGATTTTCTGCCTACCTCTTTGGTGCATTTGGGAAAGCTGCAGTTTTCTGAGGTGGGAGAGGCACCCCCGTGCATCCCACAGCTTGTGCATACATATTCCTCTCTCTTCTTATATCAGCGTGTGGGACAACTATGTTCTGACCTCAATGTCTGAGTGGATGGGGGTCTTCAACCTTGGCCTCTCCCCTGGTGTGTAGTCATGTTCTTTAATGGTGACTTCTCTCTGCACCTTCTTGTGTGTCTGTGCCTTTCTGCTGCTGCTTATACCTGTCCCTAGGGGAGCATTATAGGCAGGGGGGCCCTTGCTGGCACACTAATGTGTGAATAGTTTCTGTGCTTTTCTTCTCATCTCCTCTCTTCCCTTCTCTTTCCCTCTCTCAATGGTGTGTCCAGAAAAGGAAGTCGAGCTCCAGTGTGCATTTGATGGTGAGCACCTCCTGTAAGCTGCCTGCGATTCGTGCGTCCGCCATTCTCATGCCATGCACGCTCGGCTTGTGCTCGTCACCCTACATAGCATGTCTGTGCGGGGGGGCGGGGATCATTGTGCACTGAAAGGTCCATGTCCTCACTAAAAGGGCCCTGCCATTGTCTGGCCCCCAGCCAGTTGTACACTTACCATTTTGTGCAGAAAGTCAACTGCTAGCGATGCAGTTTGACCTTGCCTGCTCTGAGCGTGAAATGAAAAAAGGCAGTGGTTCTCCTGGGCTGAGCAGAGCAGGTGCGCGCCTTGCCTGGACATGGGGCTTTGTCATTCTGTTGCAGAGGTGCCAAAAAGAGGAGCAGATGCTTTGCCTAGTGTTGGTGCTGTCATCCTTGGTGGGAGCCCTGCAGTGTAGAACAAACTGGGAGTCACTCCAAATGTGGCAGAGACTGATGTGGCTCCACTGTTGTTCAGGTGAAATTTGTGGGCACAGCACCGCTGGGCAGCTCAGAGCTGCTGGTCCCTTCTTTTTTTAGCACACGTACAGAAAAGGTTTGTCAGAGCCTTTATAATCCAAAACTTCCTTTTGTCCTGATCTCATTTGTGTGTCCCAGCATGACCAATACCCAGTAACTGCCTTCCCTGTCCTGTTCATTTCCTTTTTTCATCCATCCAGATACTTGATAACCATAGAATTTGTCAGAAAAGTAGTCAAATCCACTCTCAAGGGAGCAAAGAGAAAATTGGCCAGTGCCATATTGTAAGGAGTCATACACAGCCCATTAGATGATGCCTTTGTCTCTGACGCTGAGATATGAAGAGTAACTAAAGCACAGAAATTAGTTACAGCATTATTGCCTTTACACAGAAGAAGAACAGAAACTAATTCTTCCCCATTGCAGGTAGGAGCAGGAGTGTTACAGTACTGAGAAGGCAGAATAATTTATTTCTACACTACTATCTGGAAGTTATTTCTCCCTTTCCTCCTTTAGTGACAACTTAAAACAATGTAAACATGAAAGAGTACTACTTGAAAAAGGTGATGTGAAGGACTGACTTTTCACCAACCCTGCCTTTATGAAAATCCAGAGCAGGAGTTCACTGTGCCTTTCTTGCCCTTCTTCTCTGCCCTCTGTCAGCAATACTTTAATTCTCTCTGCAAGTTGTTTTAAAGCAGCTGGGATATGTAAACCAAGTAAGTGTCAGCCTCAGGAAACACAGAAGCAGTGAAGGTAGTTAAATAACCAGACAGCCTATGTGTTGGTACTTATTTTCTTTTAGTTGGCTAGGTATGTGTGTCCCTAGTGATATGATCACTGGTTTGTTTTCTTTCTCTTGCACCCTCGATGTTGTTTGTGCCTGTCTGTCCATCTCTTGTCTAGCTCAGGAAGCGCTGCCAACTGCTGTGCCAAAACCAGTTGTGTTAACAAGATTTTTAAGAAGGGCTTGGCACCTTTTTGGGTGACTTGGCCTCTTTTAACTTGAGCTGTACCACTGTGAAGGTTCATAGCCTGCCCAGTGACTGCAGTGCTGGCTGGCAGGAGGAGGCGAAGGAGGGATAAGAGTTGGCTGTGTCACCTGGTGCTCTGGGAAGGGCAGGCCAGTCCTTCCAGGAAAGGGCAATTGGTTAGGTGGCCATGTCTCTGTTTCAGGCTCAGGGCAAACCCACATGAAGCAGAGAGTGGGATTTTTATTAGCCCCCTTCCACCTAGGGGGAATAAGGAAAAAGAAAAAAGCCTCACCCAAGACTGGAAGTTAAGACTGTAACAAATTTAATGAATAACAGGAGGAAAACAGAAAAAGGAATATTAAGGGAAGAAGGATGCAGAACTACATCCAAAACCCACTCTGGTATGGTGATGGATTGCATGGCGCATGTGGAGTCAGGCCCAGCCAAGCTGAGATGCTGTTGAAGCTCCCAGAGCCTGGGAACAAAGAGTCCCCCCAAACTCCCAATCTCCTTGTTATATGGAGTGTGGCAGGGAAGGGGAGGGAGTAACAGCTTCCCTCTGACTCTTCAGGGTCCTGGGGTTACCACCTGTCCCTCCACTCAGTCTGTTCACCCTTAAAGCACAACAGGCCACAAGACACAGATGAGTATGGGAAGCTCTATGTCAGATACCTCCACCTTGAGAAAGAGTTTTGAAAAATGCCTAAGCTGTCTTCTGCCTTTTACTTCCTTGTGTCTCCATCCTGGAGTAGAATGCTAAGTGATTACGGACTAGCAAACACGATACTTGATTTCTTCAGCCTGCTGGCTGGGGAAGAGTATGATGGATGAACTGGGTGTTCAGTGCAGCCTGGAGGGGGTAGACTATGTGCTTTGAGTGTGTGGGGGTTTGCACTTTGTAAGGTGACATCCCATACCTAACAAGCTGCTGTTGACTTTTCTTTCAGAGTAGTGGCTTTCTGGATGGGTTGGTTTTTTTTCCCATTTGGTCTCAGTTATAAAGCCTTCCAGAAAATGGGAACTATTTTTATATAGCTACTTTCATGCTAATTTTACCTTCCTATACCAATAGACTAAGAAAAATGGGCTAATGTCCTTCTCACTGGAAGAGTTTTGGAAGATAGATATCTGCATTAGGATCACTGTTTCTGAAGAAGTATGAGAACCTCAGTGCTGTGTGGAGGTGTGGACACAGGCATGCCAGAAGTTTCATTGTATTTATGACACAGAATAGCTTGGAATTCATTTTTTCAGGTTGATCTGTTCCTCTCTTGCATCCACAGTGGCCTGTCATCTCTTCTGCTGTTAGGCTGGAAGTACGTACACAAAGCAAGGCCCTTGGAAGGCCAAAGTCTTAGGACAATGTGAGATTTATAGGAACAGGCAGTAAACAGTAATTTATGAAGTATTTGTTTATATTGGTGAAACTTTCTTAGCTTTGGGGATGTGTCATATGCTCTTTTTTTGTTTTGTTTCATGAACTTTTAAAGAATTAATTCCTGCCTCTCTCTTCTATACTTCCTCCCCTCTCCACCTGCCCCATCTTTCTCTGTTTCTCCTCTCTCCCTCTCCAAAAGGGATTGCTAAGCCAAGGCATGCTGCTTGTGAAGAAGAACTGAAGTGTTAGTAGATGTGTGTGTGAAGTCTCAACCTCACAGGATCTGTCTCTTGTTGACATAATTAAACCTTTGGCAGATGTTTTCCAGCTCAGCATTTGAATTTTGCATTCTTTGGTGGTTACTGGGTGATGAGGGCTTGATGTTTTGCAGTATGAGTTTGCGCTCCCCAAGAATGGTGGGATGGAGAGCAGCTGCAATGAGGTCACACTGCTGTGAGCTCCCACCTAGTGCCCCTGATCTGCAAACCAAGGATTTTTGAGTGAGACTTCTGCAGTCCTGATTTTGACATTATTGCTGGTGTCTGGCAGCAAGAGACCTGTATACCTGGTGATGGGGTTATAGGGCAGTGTAACTGAGCCTAATTCTCCAACAACCGACTGGTTTTGTGGGCTAGGAGCTATACACCAGTGGACACAAGTTTGGCTTCCTACAAACATAAACTTCGCTCATTCCTGACGTAACTGACATACATGACTCAATGGGATGTTTCTTTGCAGCAGGCTGGTGACTGTCTTACTGTTGTGCTGTGTGAATGCAAGAAATTGAGATTTTATTCTCTTACCACACCTACAACAGTGACTGAAGAGGGGAAGGATGAAAACCTACTGGGCACCATCCCGAGGACTTGCTACTTGGGGAACTACATGGGCTTTTCCTTGCATCCCACTCCCATCCCTTTCCATATTTTGGTCCTGAAGTCTCTTTGTTCAGGTCACAGCAGAGACACGACACACCATACCTCACCTTTACCTTTTCTAGGGATGACCACACTTCTTCTTGCATCAGTAGATTCCCTGGGACCCTCAGCATCATCACACACCTAGGACTGTTCCTGCACACTCTGGAACTCCTCAGATATGACTCGTATTTGTCCCCCATTTGAGACTCCACCATGACTATTGTGTGTCTCTCACTTCCGTAGTCTCTTTCTCTCGGGACTGCTGCCATCTCTCATTCTTCTTCACCACCAACTTTTGCTGGTGCTCATTGCAGGATTCTCCCCATCCCTTTGGGCTGCTGCCTTTTTCCCTTCTGTTTTCCTTCCTTACGAGTTCTAGCAGTCCGTGCACATTTGGGTTTTGGTACATCCCTTTGGTACATCTGTTGCCTCTGAGGGAAGGATGGTGTCCAGTGACCTACACAGCACTCCTTCATCCTTCCTCTTCTTGGTGATCAATCCTGTGGGGAGGGGAGGGTCTGAGGAGATGGTTGGGGTTGAAGCAATACTGTCATTTTCTTGCTGCCTCTGCTGCTCAGCAGGGGAACTAAAACCATGTTTTTCTGTCTCAGCCACAGAGCAACAACAAAACCAGTATAGTAAGCACTGCAAAAGAAACACCCCCAGTGCAGACGTCCATGGTATCTTCCCCAACCACTATTTTTTTCCTGTTTGGTTTAATTTTGATTCTGTCCTCTCCCCTTCTCTCCTTCCCCCTCATCCTGAGTGCTGCTTGTGCTGCTCTGTTTCAGCTTGTGTTTTGGCTTCATTCTGTCTGTGTCCTTGTGCTGCTGTGGGGCCTGATCACAGCCTCACAGGCTTTGGGGTGGGGGTGCTGAGCAGAGCTGTGGTTGGATGTGGGGATTGCAGCTTGCCTGGACTTCCCTGTGTGCCATCCCTGTATAGTTCTGTGTGTCCCGTTCAACTGTTCCTGCTGGCTTTGGAGGCTAGTTTGGAAGAAGAGAGTGGCATGTGCCATCCACTCTCGAACACTCAGGAAGTGGAGGATGGACTTCAGGACACCACAGAAGAAAGGGCAGGCAAAGAGGTTTTAAAGGAATCCTCTGATGACCCCTTTGGCCTGCTCAATTGGATAGATTATTCTCTGCAGCTCACTGATTTGCTGGGCTAGCATTTTCAGTTTGGGTTGTGTTCAGTGGGCTTCATAGGGTGCCCTCTGCCTGGTATGTTTAATGGCACAGCTCAGCGCGGTCTGCCTTAGTATGCTCGAAGATCAGGCAGCAGTGCAGTGGGTGACAGAGGCAGATTGGGTGAATGTACATCACTGCACCGTCACAGTCCCTGGTGCCCTCGCTGAGCCACCCTACAAGAATGACAGCAGTGTGCGGAGATGGTAGGATCCTGAAGTCTTCTCCTGGTAATGAAGGGATGAGTGCAGGAGCTAGTTAGCACTTTGTAGGCCTGGTAGCTGCTCTTTGTTGTGTGTCTCTGGAGAGCTGGATTTGGCATTTTTGGGGGGCTGGGAGGGTGAGAGTTCATGTTTTTGTTGTTTGTTGTAGGATGAAGCATTCTTGGGACACTTCATAATTTTCTGCTTTCCCTACACTGGCCTCATTCATGATGGTTTTGGTACCGAGGGAGCCTTTCTAAATTATTAATTATTGTTATTACTGAAACTGGATCTCATTTTAGAAACTTCTAGAAAACTGTGCCTTCTTTCACAGCCCAGTTCCCTAAGCAGCTCCTCTGAGAGGCACTGAGGTGATCTGGCTTATCCTCTTTTTACTATGGAAATTATGAATGTCCCTTTTTAAAGTTAAAATACCCAGCAAACTTTCAAAAAACCTGGGAGACAAAGGCCCCAGCCCAGTATTAGCCTTTCCTCCCCCTCTTCTGAAGCATTTTACAGTGAGGATGCTGCTGAGGAGTCATTACTTCATGAACAGCTGCAGAGGGTGCAGACTGGCTGCTTGGTTGCTGTCTGGTGTTTGTGCCAGCCTGGTCCACTGAGGGCAAATTGGGAATTAGAGGCAATTGCAGGGAATCTGGGGGCTTTGTCTCCTTGCAACTGTAGCTTTTAGTGCAGCCTCTCTCTTCAGGAAACCTGTGCAGGAAGTGTGTGCGCCCGCACGCAAGCACACGTGTGCTGTTTGGAGTTTGTGGTTTGATTTATTTTTTTTTTTAATGTCAGTCACCTTTTCTCTACTTGCTGGGGAGTGAAAAGAAATGAGAGAATGCTTTGGAACTGGAGTTTAATGATTCTTCCATCCTTTCCTAGGAGCCTCAAACAACTGTTGTCCATAATGCTACAGATGGCATAAAGGTAAGGGATGGGAGTGTTGCCAGAGAAACCTCTGCTTCTCACTTGTTCTTGTCTTAGTGTGTCTTACGTTGGTTTCTACCTTTCCAACGTCTGGTTTGTATCATGTTCCTGAATGCTGGTGGCAGTGGACTGGAAGGGTTGTGTTATATGGCTGTGGATCTCTGGAAGAGACTTGAGTAGGGACAACTGTACAAATATTATAATCTCTTTCCTACTGCACTGTGTAATCACCACTCTTTTGTATGTAGGGTCAAAGGGAAGATACAGGCACTTTAAGGACTTTATTTTTTTAATCTTCTGGCAATGGAGACCCATTCCTCTGAGAAAGCCTAGGAGCCCTTCTTTAGCTTCTTGTGGCTATTCTTCTTCCAAACAGAAGCAACTCCCATTTGATCTCATTTGACAGTTTGGTAACTTCTGTCCTTGTAAAAGTTCTGGGTGGACAGCTTGAACGGCTTGAACACACAAAAGCAGAGCAGAGATGCTGTTAAGTTTTGCTTAATATTTGTCCTGCTTCCATCCTCTCCCTGCCGTCTCTGACTATGGTTTTGCGCTTTTCCCCATCTTTCTTCACAAACAAATCAAACTATTGACTTGCGCTCCTGACTGCTGATGCCTGGTAATGCTCTGTTCTGCCATGCAGGGTTCCACAGAGAGCTGTAACACCACGACCGAAGATGAGGATCTGAAAGGTAGGTGTTTGGCCTATAATTTCTAATAAAGTTAAGTGCAGACAGAGGATCCTGGAGATTTGATCATGGCCCTGAAGTAGCTTCACAGATTTCTGTATCTGACCCAGTTCATAAATTCACTATGACACTGTCATTCCTATCACAGTGGGACCATGCGCTGGGGAGCCAGCTGACTTGGCCTCTGTGGTATATAAACACTGTTTGCCCTGAGCTAATTTGGTTTTGTCTCAGAATTGGAATTATTTTCTTGCAAATGTCATAATCTGTTCATCTCCAATCCATTTCTAGGCGTGGAAAATCTCTACCAGTCCCTTGAGGTTTGGAGTCTGGCTGGGATTTTTCTCTTCCCTGTAGGTTACAGGATGTTGAAACCTCTCTGTTACTGGGCAGTCTCCCTTCTTGCCCTTTTCTGGGAATCTTAGTGATATACATGCACTTCCCTCTTGATTTTTTTTCTCTTTGGGTTGATTTTTGTTTCTAAGATGAAGATCATTCTCAGCCTGTCATCTCTGAATGGCAATTATTTTTCATGTCCTTGACCGAGAGATTCAGTAGAAGGAGAGAAAAGATTTCACACCTTTCAATGACCATATCATAAATATTCTGTCCTTATAAAACTTTTCAGATGAAGGAGCAATGAGTCCCATACCTGATCATGTTGTTTGAGCAGCTGTCATTTTTCTGACCTCCCTAAAGAGGGATGAGCAGACATTTTCCCAAATGAGCAGGTTCAGGATGGGTGAATGCAGTTTGCATTCTGAGGCAAAAGTGTTAATATCTTGCATTTTGAGGCAAAAGTATTCTTATTCTCCCTGTAGTCAATCTAAGTTACATATCCTGAGAAAAATCAATCCTGACCCTGTGGTATAGCAGCAATGTCACCTCTGTCAGCTGGGCTAGTTCCTGATGCTTTCCCCATGGCTTATCAGAAGCTGCTGGCTCCTCAGGAGCCACAGGGAACAGAAACATATGCCAGTGAGTGAATGAGCTCTGTGATACAGATGGATTTAGGTAAGATCTGCCCTCATTGCAGGACAGTATTCACCTTTTTTGCCAAAGAGTAATCCGTGGCTTAAGAACATAGCTTTGCGAGAAGGGAACTGAATGGTTTTGGTAGTGTGGTAATGAAAATGATTTATCTAATCTTCACTGGATATCCATCCAGAACCTTGTCTCCTTTGGCAGCTTTTGTTCAGGATAGGTCCCAGACTTGAGCCAGTTGAGCCAACAGGTCCTGTAAATCAGAAATACAGATGCTGTGAGGAGAGGA
>JAAGNO010031371.1:0-25183 GCA_033439905.1 Ceryle rudis
TTCTACTGGTCCCCTCTGAATTACAACAGTTTTCTTCTCTGAAAGCTACTCTATTTAGCGAAGAAATGCAATTTAAGATGCACTTCAGCTTCCCAATTTACAAACCAAAAAAGGAGCAATGTGTCTAATGGGCTGTTTTACTATCCCACCCCTATTAGGTGTGCCTCGAGCTGCAGGAATTAAATATTCCGGGGAAAAAGCTGGATACTTTCCTATGACTTCATGCAAACCTCGCAGCCCCCAGGCCAAATAAATCCATTTACCACTAGATGGCAATTGCTGCTCGTGGATCCCGGGAGCAGCGGGACAGGGGCTTCGCTAGCAGTCTGGGCTGGTTCATAAAGCCTGGGCTGGTTTGATGAATGAAAGGCTGCCCCCAGCTGCTATTCCACCCCACCCCGGCTCCTCCCTGCTGCCTCTAGCCCCCAGGTGCTTTGGGTTTGCTGGGGACAAGGCGCTGGAGGCTGCTGAGTTCCCGCAGGCTTCTTGACTGGTGAGTAGCTGAGAGATGGGTTTAATTGTTCATGAGGTTGGCAGTCTAGGGTGGGCTCGGTTGCCTTGGCTCTCTCCCCGGAGAGCCGGCTGGGATAACATTCCCAGGAGGAGTAGCTTCCCAGGGAAGATGAACCAGGTCTGACCTGCTGTAAACCTGTCTGATTTTATGGTCTGCTTTGTTGCGTTTTACATCTATGTGCAGAGCAACTCGTAAGTGACTTGTTTTTTCCCAGCTTCTACAGAGAGAGTGGAGCTTATTCTGCCATAGTACATGATGAAAAGTTTGCGGTGATAATCTTTTATGGTTATACCTATTAATGCCTTAGTGTGAATTCCAGGAGATTTTATTGCTATAGTAGAACTCTGTCTCCAGAGGTGATTTTTCTGGTGCTCCTTGGCTTTGAGGCTCTGATTTGCTGCTGAGGCTTAACAGCCTAAAATCCCATATTGAACAGATTTTTCATTAAATGCCTACCCTCTGTTGAAGACTTTTCCATGGCTCAAAGACAGCTTTGTCAGATTTCCCCTATCCCTCAACTAAAAAACAATTCTTTGCCCCCAAGCAGTTGGGGCAGCCTTGGTCTGAGGAGCAAAACCATCCTTCCTGGTCTGGGGGGGAATTGTCCCCTGTTTGGGCTCTGTGAAATCTGTCAGGACAGATCCAACCTCCCTCTCTGCAATACCTCGGCTCTCAGAAACCTTGGGACATGCAGTGTAGCAGGCGGAAAAGAAACAGGACCTGAGAAAAGCTGAGTGCTCTCCAAATGTCCTTTAACTACTGACCCCTCTGCTTGGAAGCGTTGCCGAGCCTGGGGACGGATGGCTAGGATTCAGGAGCCTCACACACCTCGAGCAACTTGAAAACAATAGGTCAATGTTTTGGTGTGCTGGGGGGTTGAGATACTCAGTGTGAGGGCAGGAGGGAGAAGGATTGAATGTTTGTTTATGTCTAGAAACAAGTAACAAAGCTCTTGACGAACTTGAATTAAGACAAAGAGGGTTATTTCTTCCTATTCTTGAAATAAGAGCAGTTCTGGCATAAATTAACAGCTCCTGTGGGGCAGTGTGAGGCAGCTCTACACAGCAGCCTGGTTGAGGGGTGCACTGGCCTCTGGAAATCGTCAGGAGCATTTCTTGGGCAGAGTGTAGCTGGACTTTGGTGAGCCCTGAGCCTCTTTTTGCTGCAATGGATGTGTTCGGTTAAGCAGTTTATTGTCCATAAGGAACCAATGCATTAATCCAGCTGCAGAGCACTGGCAGGAGATTTCTGCTGAGCTGGAAACCGGTGGGTTTTGATGCAGCCTCATGTCCATGGGAAGAGGGGAAAGTGTTGTAGGGGAATTGCTCACGGAGTTGTGGCTATCCCGCACATATGAAAGCCATGGGGAACTTTCTCTTTGCCAAGTAGAGCATATCCCAGCTTTCCACAGGGCCCTCGAAGGGAGAAGGGGGGGGTCTGGCAGCCCTGATGGGTCACTGGCTGACACGGTGGGTTGCAATAACATATAGACCTCTCCTGCTGAGTTAACAGCATTGAGAACAACAGAGACACAAACACCCTTGTGATTTATGAGCCAGGGATGGGGAAGTCAATCGAAAAGCCAGGGCAGAGATATCAGCTCTATAAGAAATATGGGAAGAATTCATCCCTAATCTAATCTCACTGAATTCCACAAGGATGCAAGACAGGGATCATTTGCTCCAGTTCCTTAGGTGGAGAATTAAACAGGAAACCCCCAAGGATGTGAGTTGCTCTCCCAAATACCAATGTGCTTGTGCATGGAGGCCAGAGAGGGGGTGCCACAGCCTTGAGCCATCATGGCTGGCTAGATATGAGGCGATGCCAGGCTGCAGGACTGATGAGCAGTGCCCAGTTCAAGCAGTGGAAGTGGGAGCCAAGTTCATCATCCTCAGCAGGACTCGTTGCTAACTATGCTCTTTGCCAAGCCATTGAGCCAGCAGGAATGGCAGATATTATCATTAGCAAGGGCTTCTGGCTGCTTCGCTCTCTGCGATGCTCCTGTGACACTCTCTCAGAGGGTGTTTACAGTGAGGATAAAGATTTATTGTAAACCTTGACTCCTGAACCCCTGGAGCTGCCTCTTCCTTCAAGTTTGGTCTATCCCCACTCCAGCTGCGATTACAGCAAGAGGCAGCTTTGGGAGCATGGGGTAATTAGGTCTTTACAGGCGCTCGCTCATGCAGTTACACACCTCGTGTTGGAAGGAAAAATGTAGAGATCAGTCAGTTGAGTAATGCCCTGGCCCTGGGCAGCTGGGAATGGTTTTTGGATGGGGAACAGGTGGGACATACCAGGCCTCACTTGCCCTCTTTGAGGAGCCCTTCTCTGGGATGAGATCTGCTGAGCGGGACCTGCTCCACCCTCCTCAGGGTGTCGAGGAGCTGCTGCAGAGGACAGGCTGCAGTGGGAGAGAGGGAAAAACCAGATGTACCTGTCCTGGACTGAGTCTCTAGCTTTGGTCTTTTCCAGTCCCTGTGAGCCATCCATCACCTCCCCACCTATTTCTCATTTCTGCCCTGCTCACAGGAGCTGGCTGTACCTTCTCTGACCCCTTTTGCCTGGGATAATTGAAGCACAGAGTGGCAAAATGTCCAAGGCAAAGTTGCAGAGCTCACAGTGCAAACTTCTGAGCTGTTCTGCCTCCCTAAAGACTAGATTATCCCAAATCCTAGACATAAAACCTCACCATCTACTGGTAGAGAGATGCCAAGGAATGATAGTGATTTCATGGTGCCCAGGAGGGAACAGTCTGTATTCTCACCAGAGTAAAACCTTTATTATTCCTCAGTGTGGGCAGTGTAGGATATTTAGCCAGCTCCCTGCTCAGTGACCCCATGTGCCTCCCAATCCATCCCCAGCTCTGCCATAGCTGCAGACACACTGTGTGTGCCCTGGGATGGCACAGCCCAGCTCTGCCAGCAGGATGGCATGGCACAGTTCACAATTGTGGCCAGTGTCACCACCAGTTGACTTGGGAACCTGCCCAGGATATGGTTTCCCTCGAACAATGCCAGTCACAAGCACATGGCCATGCAGGGTTATTGTTTTTGTCTTGCACTCTGGCCAGTTGCCATTTATTGTGTGCAGGAACTCCTCTGCTTCTCCCACTGTTGAGTTCAGGTTTATTTCCCCATTTTCCAGGAGAAGCCCACTGATGTCAGCTAATTTGGCCTGAGCACTTTGTAGTGTTGATAAAAACAAACAGACTTTCAGTTTCAATCTGTCCATTGTCCACTGAGAGAAGAGCTGGTCTTCCCATAGTGGTGCTCCCAAACAGGTGGGTGACGACAGCTCTACTACCATGTGCTGGAGCTACACTCTCACTCGTGCATGGGCAGTGGTACAGTCAGGCTTAGTGGGGGGCTGTAGGAGGATGAACTGCTGTTTGGAGGAAGATAGGACACTTGGGGTCAATCCCTACCTTGCTACAGTTCCTATTTGGCCATGGGCAGGTCATTTAGTCTATCTGAGCCTCAGCTCCACACTGGAATAACAACAGCCACTGTGGCCTTCCACAGCAGGATGCTGTGCAGATGAGTACGTGGACATGATGAGGGGACTGGAGAATCTCTTTTATGAGGAAAGGCTGAGAGTCCTGGAGCTGTTTAGCCTGGAAAAGAGAAGACTGAGAGGGGATATGATCAATGCTGAGCAATAGCTAAAGGGTGGGTGTCAAGAGGATGGGGCCAGACTCATTTTGGTGGTGCCCAGCCACAGGACATGGGACAACAGGCACAAACTGGAACATGGGAAGATCCACCTAAACATGAGGAAAGAATTCTTTGCTGTGAGGGTGCCAGAGTCCTGGCACAGGTTGCCCAGAGAGGTTGTGGAGTCTCCTTCTCTGAAGAGATTCCAAACCTGCCTGAACAATGTGATCCTGGGCAATCTGCTCTGGGTGACCCTGCTATGGCAGAATGGTTAAACTAGATGCTCTCCAGAGATCACTTCCAATCCTCACCACTCTGTGGTTCTGTGAATGAGAGGCCCTTTGAAAGTAGGGGCTGGACAGGAAGGATGTGTCCTGGGAGCAGCACCTTGGGCATGGTATGCAGTGGTGGCTGCTTCTGGGCTATGCTGGCCAGCTGGGGATACTGGCACAGGGAGCCATGCAGTGAGGAGGCACCTCCTCATGTGACCATCTGCTGGGCTGGGTTATCTCTGGTTTTGGCAGTCAGTTAAATGATTGTTACAAGGGGAGCTGCCTGCCTCAGAGCATGCTGCTGCCAGCAGTTAATCTGGTTCCCCTCGCACAAATTCTATGGCAGCTGACCATACTGACTTGCCCTGACCCCTGACAGATGCGCCTTCATCTTCAACTCAGCTTGGAGCTGACCTGGTGTCTCCTGGGGAACAATGAATGAGCTGGGGTGAACAGCCTGGTGTCCATCCGCAGTGTCTCTGCTGGTCATTGGTCCTTGGAAATATCCTGCACAGAGCCTGCAGCTGGGCCAGATCCAGCACACCTTGCACCAGACAACTCCCTTTGCCACAGCAGAGCTGCTGGGGTAGGGACCATGAGGTTGCTCGGCCACTCAGGAGCTCACTGCCAGGCAAGAATGTGTCAGCAGCATGCCAGGGCAAAAAGCAGCCTATTGAGGAGGCTGCCAGATTGTGGTGCTCTGCAGGGGTCCAAGGCTTGCAAGCCAGAGAGTTTACCCAGCAATCCAGTCTGTAATTACCAAGGATCCCAGCCAAGAGGTTCTGAGAAGAAGCAGATAACAGTGCAGGCATCCTCCATCCTCATTAAAATACTTTCTCTGGCAAAGCCCCCTACGCCTGCCCAGCCTGTTCCAATTAGCTGGGAGAGCAGAGAGTAGGACTCTTGTTGATGAAAAGAAAACAGAGCGGAGCTTTCAAGTGTTGGGGGAGGCAAGCGACCCAAGCTGGGACAGTGAGAGGCCCTGGAAGTGTGACTGGCAGCCATGTTGCTGGCTGGCAGTGGTGAAGAGGATGAGCTGGGTCACTGAGCAGCAGAACAGGTGCTTCACAGCCAGCTCCCGCCTGGAAAGGTCCTGGGATTATAGCTGGGGAAATGTGACATGATGCTCAGGGACATGGTTTAGTGGTGGACTTGGCAGTGTTGGGTTGATGGTTGGACTCAATCTTAAGGGTCTTTCCCAACATAAACAATTCTATGATTCTATGAAAACCCTGGATGTCACCCAGCCCTTCTCCCCAGCTGAGACTTTGCAGACAGCCTGGGGCAAGAAGCACTGGCAAACCTGTCCGTGGCCAGAGTCTGTGCTGACTACTGGCCTTGGAGCCCCTGCCAGGTTTTAGCATGTGTGTGATTCACATAGACCCAGTCTGGAAAGTCCAAAGCCCAGAAAATGGCTCCCCGAGCCTCCTGAGGGCCTTATGGAATGTCAGGACATGTGTCGGACAGTTGACAAGGGTGGGTTTCAGCCAGTGGGCAACATCATGGTATAAATGTTTCCAAGGAATGCAGCTCTGCCTCTGGGCACCCCTAAGGCTCTGGGGAGCTGGCCTGGCAGCACAGTGCCTCTTCATTGCCTTATTTGGGTACTTTTGCTAACACAACATCGGAGGGTGGCAAACCCCTTCTCAAACATGAGAGAATTTTAAGCTTCTCAATTGCATGAGGAGGCAGGTTGGGGGTTTAAAATGCCAAGTCAATTCTGGCTGGGTCAAGATAACCTGCCTGGCTGCTGCAAAGTGTGAGACAAAATTGTTTGTCCCACCTCCCTGACCCTCTGCTGTGCAAGGGGAAGAACCTACCCTCCTTCCTCCACGCTGGCCTCTGCACCACTGCCAGCTGGTGCCCCAGCATGGTTTGCCCACTCCAGGAGCCCTGACCTGGGCAGTGTCCCACAGCTGCTTGCCTGAGCTGGGGCTTGGCAGCAGGAATTTAGCACTGCTCTGTGCTGGGGATGCAGGCATGAAAGCTGTGAACAGGAGTAGGGAAGTGCAGTGCTGGTATGGCAAGGAGAGAGACAGAGAGTGCACTGAGTCCTTAACTGCCTTGGCTTTCCCTGAAGGGTGTTTGTCCCACTCAGCAGTCTCATGGCACTGGAAGCTGCCTGTGCTCTGGCAGCATTTTAGGTGAGATGAGGCTCACAAGGTGCAGTTGTGTTGTGTCTCCATCCGGCTTTCTCTGCACACTGTACTTGCTGCCTCCCTGGTGTTCAATGCCCTTCAGTTGAATTAGTGTCAGGAACAGCGGAGGTTGATGCTACCTGGCTCAAGCTGCAGTCAGGAACACCAGAAAGACCCATGGGACCTGCTGCCTGAAAGCATGGGCCAATCCAGCACATCACTGTGCCCATCACCATGCAGTGAGAGAAGCCTGGCTGCTGGGCCACCTTCCCAGCCCAAAGCCTGAGAACCAAGGAAGACCATGCTTCACCTCTCTCTCTCAGTAGCCAGGGAAAGGTAGAGGCTGAGCAAGTAGCCCCTGAGAAAAGGATTAGTGGGATGTTAAGTGAAGCCAGCTCCTTATCCCTTCATAAACAGTTATTAATATGCCGGCCAGCCTTGGGTTTGGTAATTCCCCATTTACTTTCAAAGGTGTGGTTCCAACTGCAGTGTGTCTTAAGTTTCAGGGTGACAAACATCACTAGAGGAGATGCTGTATTTGACCTTCCAGACATAAAGTTTTATTCCCCTGCTAAAGATAAGGAGCTGAGCCTGGATGCCACCTACCAAGGCCTCAAGCAGAGAGAAAACTCCTGAAAACTCCTGAGGGCAGAGTCGTCTGGGTTCTGTCAGAGTCTGGAGCATTGCTGGTGAGGGGTTCACAGTCTAGAATAGACATTGCTTTGTCTGTGCAACAGGGGAGGAGGAAAACCAGTTGCAGGGGCTCCAGTCCGTGTCTGTGTGGCAGCCCATCTGGCATGTGCTTAATGTGACACACCAGGTCACAGGGACCAGGAATGTTTGCACATAAGCATTAGAAGTAAAAAAGTGGGAAAAGCACTCATGGTCTGAAGTGTCACCACAGGATTGAAGTCCCCCTGATAGCCCTGAGACCACAGAGCTGTCCCTGCCCCATCACTGCTATCACCAGGTACACATCAATGAGGAGCACCCAGTCTGGCAGAGGTGATGTGCTGAAGGGCCGTGGCGTGCCAGCAGCAGCTGGGACTCATTCCTCCTTCCTCATGGTGCTTGGCATACTTCGGCAGCCGTGGTTGACAAGGAAGGGCTATCTGGAGCTAATTGTGATCATGGGCTTTAATCTCAGGAGGCAGGAGCATAGAAGGCTGTCAGGAGATGTCCTGGCTGGAAGGCAGCGTGCTGGCCAGCCTTGCCTTGCAGTGGCAGAGAAATGTGTGAGAAGCTAGAGTAGCCTCCATTGAACAATTCCTCCTCTCAAACCGTCCAAAATCTGCTTGCCTTTGATCTCTGGGGCTGTGTGTGGGCACCTGTGTTACTGAGGGATGCACCAAAACCCTGCCATTCTGGAGGACACACCACGACACCCTGGTGGCACTCAAGCTCTGTTGCTGGCTTTTGTGGTCCCAGCTTGGGTCATGCGGTGGGAGCATCCCGTGCCTCCACAATCAGCTCAGCAGCACAGGCTTTCCTGGTGTCCATCCTGTCCCGGTTAGGCAGCTCTGGGGAAAGGCAGGGAGGGACTGAGGACCCACCTCAGTGGCTTTGTCCTCCTGGTTGGAGAATGATGACAGCTGCCTCTCCCTGCAGCTGCTGGGTTATCCATCATCCTGCACAGGCTGGAGAATGACTAAAGCCCTGGGTGTAGCAGGGAGGGTTTCTGTGCAAGATGGGCAGCCATGGGCAGGGGTGCACCCCCAGGCACATGACCACTGGCTCCATCTGTAAACACTTCCTGCACATGTGGTCCTGTATTTCACATGGCACAGACCAAGCGACATGCACCCAGCTAACCTGAAGATGTGCGTACAAGGATGGGCACCCAGGCTGAGCTGTGGGAAGTCGTGGGAGGGGAGGAAACTCCCTGATGGCAGGGCACAGCTGTCCTGTTTGCTGGACCTCCTTGCCTGGTTTTGCCCTCAGTTTCTTTGCTGGGGTAAGACTCCTTTCTCCCAAAAGTGGACAAGTGGCACCTGCCCTCCCATGCACAGAGGGGACAATCTGCAACAGGGCTTCTGCAGAAAGAGGCACAGCAGTCTCAAGAGTGTGGGACTCAGGCTGGGGAGCCAGGGCTTGGCTGCTCAGGGGCCTCAGGCAACACCAGCCCCATGGAGGAGATTTCAGCTTCTTGAGTCACAGCAAGCTCTAGCACAGCTTTTCCATCCCCTCCCAGGGAGGGGAACTGCACCCAAATGCTGACACTGGGTGCAGCCCCTCTCATCCCCCCATCTCCTCTCCCTTAAAGTCCCCCAGCTGCTGGAAGCCAGTGTTTCATCCCCTGCCCATGGCCTGGACAGCCCCCCAGTGTAACTGAAGAAGGCTCTAGGCTGCAAATGGTGTGTGGGGATTAGCTGAGACACAATCGGGGCCTGTGAAAGCGGTGGAGCACATGGGGGGTGGTGCTGGGCAGGGGCATCGGCACGGGGGCTGCAGTTAGTGCCTCAGGGTCACTGAAGAGCTTGAGTTTGGCATGCTCTTCCCTCTTGGGAGATAATCCTTAGCCTGATGAATCCACTGCCAAGGCCCTTCCCCCTCTGAAATTCGGGCTGTCTTACACTATTCATGACATTGCAGCAAACAGGCGTTGTCAGGAGGAAATTGGTGCTTTCACAGATTAACAATTCCCTCCCACACCCTCATGTCTTAAACAGAAGGGATTTGTCTTTTCCCTGTGGTGCTCAGTCCCTGGCAAGACCTTCCAGGGCACTTTGTCTCCAAAAGAAAAAATTCAGCACCATGCCATGAAACAGTGACTCTAGTTGACAATCCAGAGCCTTAAACCTATTGGATTTCTGCAGGTCACCAGTGGAAGTGGGGGAAGAGAGGACTCAGGGTGGCTGCTGGCACTGGGGCATTGCTAGACTGTTGGCACCAAGTCAGCCCAACACCATGGTGTCACCACCTGTGCCACCTACACCAATGCCCCCCAGTGACTGCCAGCCCCCCAAAACAGGGCTGCCATCAACCATGTCCTTCCCCCTTCCACGCCCCATGGTGCCCAAGAGGATGAAATCTTAACTTCCAGGCATCCCTTCTTCCAGCAGCCTGCCCTCATCAGCACTTCCAGCTCCAAACTGAGATAGAAATAGTTGCAGCTCCGGACAGTTGATTATTTAAAGCTGTCGGGAGTGTTTAATTTAACCCTGGATTCATCATCCGCAGCTTGTTTCCATCCACTAGACACCCGTGCTCCCCCTCTCAGTGTAAACTGTGCTGCTGCCGAGATCTTCACCTACAGGCAGATTTGAGCAGAGGTTTACAGGCAGGGGACATGACCCTGCCACGTGTTTCCCTCAGTGTCCCCGCTCCAACTGGCACAGCGAGGGATGCCCCCACACCAGAGACTGTGACCACAGCTTGGCAGGGAGCTGCTGCTGGGATTCTAGCTGTGCACTGGGAGACAGATGTGCCAAGTCCCTCACTGCTTCCTGGCTCGATGGCAAGGAGCCCTGAAGTCTTGGTGAAAGAATCACATACAGAGGAAGGCATTCTTACCGGGAGTTAGCCTCCAACAGTTTTTTCTTTCCTTGTCCACTTTGAGCCTCTCCAACAAGTTTTCTCACCTTTTCTGACCCTGCACCAGCTCTGCTGAGGCTCTGGGTTCCTCATGAGTGTGCCTTCAGCTCCTGTCACCATCAAACTTGTCTTTGTCATCCCCAGGGCAAGGAGACCAACTGCTGGTATTTTTTATATATATATATATTTATATATATAGGAGCGTGCATGCCTGCCCCACTGCCCCTGCTGCAGGCATGAAAAGCATCCCCAAAGCTGGCCCCACAGCCATGTGTGAGCATGTCCCCAAGGCAGAAGCAGTGCCCTGCCTGCCATCCACAGAATCCCAACCCACCCTGGCATCCTCTGGAGCTCTGGGTCATGAAAAGTTCCTCCCAGAGATGTCTTAGTCCAAACCTAAGCCCAGCACAGACCCTGCTCTGTTTATAGAAAGGTGCAATTAGAGGCCAGCATTTTCCTAAGTCCTCTGGCAAGTGAATGCACATTGGCAAGGATCAAAAAAAGAATCCCTGTCAAATCCCAGATACGTCCCCTGTGCCTCAGGGCATGGCTTCGAGTCAGTGGGATGGGTCTGGGAATGCCCGCTGCAGGTAGCTGAGTGCAGGGAAGACCTGAAATTTCTGGAGCATCCCTGACAGAGGAAAGCAAGGTGTTTGTGGGGGAAGTGAGGGCAGCACTGCCTGTTAGTGGGTCCCCAGCTGGTGGATTCCTGTCAGGGGATCCCTCCTCTCCACAATCAATGTGTCAAGCAATGAGCAATTTAAACCTGGCTAAGCCCATTGTGTTTGTGGGTTGTTTTTTTTTTTTCCCTAGGCAGTGGTTGACCTGTTGAAATATCTGCCCAGGAAAGGGATAGATGGGTTGAGAAAGCTGCCCCAAACTAAAGAGAGGCAGAAAACAGCATGGCCACCACCTTGAGGTCACATTCAGGTTCCAGGGTGGTGCCAGATGTCATGGGATGGGGAAAGGCTTCGGAGCACAGCAGGTCGTGCTGGCCAGAGAGAAAGCAAGGCAGCAATGAGGGCAGGGAAGGGGCAGGAGAGGAGCTGTGCCTTGGGGCTTCACCCAAGCCCAGTCAGAGGCTGCTGTCTGCTCCCTGTCTGCCCAGAGGAGAGAAACTCCAAGTTCGTAACCCCGAACCTCCCACTGAATCAGACCCAAGTGCTCCTTCTTGTGGAAGGCAGAGCCCAAGGCAGTTGGAAAGTCTTGGCTGCACCATTCCTCCCATAGCCCTTCACCAGGATGGCAGAAATCCTCTGCGCTGTGTGCCAGGAGCGTCTGGCAAGGAATGAGCCAGAAAAAGCTGACTTTAAATCTTTCAGCCACGAAACTGGAAGAACTTAATATGCAGCAAGAGAGTGAGTTAGTTGGAGCTGTCATTTATAAGCAGGGAAAAAGCACCTAAATTGCATGAATTAACTGCTGAGAGCTGTCAGGGCAGCCCCAGTCCCATGGGATGCATGGGAGCTGGTAAACAAGGCTATGAAACCCTGTACACCTCTGAGGGGGTGTAAATGTGAGACAGTCCTTCCAGCCTGCAGTGTCCTGGAGCCAAGGGATGCTGGTGGCCTCAGAGAGGTCTGCAGAGACCCCTCAATTTGCAGTGCTACTGGTCAGAGTCATGTATTGTGTACACACACAGAGCAACAGCTGATGCTAAAGGGATCACAAAAGTGGCATTTATGTCCAGATATCCAAAACTTTAGTTCCTTCTTGTGTAAGAGGGATGAGATTTAACCCAAGCTGAGATAAGGTGAATATTAGATGAATATTGACCAGGCTCTGGCCAAGCACTGGGGGCTGAGCAGGTATTTAGCAGCGGATGTCCAAGCTCTGAGAGCCTGTTGGAGGGTGTACAATTCCCTAATTGCTCATCACCTCATGTCAGTCACCTCCAAGATAGTCAAATCCAAATGCTCCTGAGTGTTATGTGCCATGGGTACACTGGCATCACACCCCACACCTTCCCTAGGCAGGCTGTAATATCTGGTCTTCCGAAGTCCTTGGAGATGCAGTGTGCTGGAGCTCCTGAGCGGCAGATAGGGCAGCCAGTGAGCAGGTCTCCCAGCCACAGATGCCTTTCCCAGTACTAAAACTGGCCCTGTGAGCACCAGCTGCTCTCCAGCTTCTGAAGGTGAAGGGGGCAGGGTGTTCCAGCAGGGACCAACATGGCTCATGGCAAGGACTGCCCAGCCAGTGAGATGCCTGCCTCCTTGAGCCCTGCTCCCCCTCCCAGCCCTGCCAGTTTGACCACATGAGCTCCACAAGACAAGCCATGTCTGCCCCTGAGCCATCGCTTCCCAGGGCAGCTCACAGGTGGTCTGCTCAGATAAACACTGGTGAGGAGCTTGTGGCAGGTGCTGCAGGATCTCCAGCCTGTGCCCTGTTGTCCCAGCCCCCTGTGCTGACCTCCCCTTGCAGCAGGCTCCCCAGCAGCTCCTGCTCATTTTGCTGCTCTGGAGATGTGCAGGGTGTTGGCCACTTGATTTTGTTGGGTCCACCAGGCAGCTGGCCTGATGTCTTCTGGGGGACGAACTGCCTGCAGACCTGCTGAGCTGTCACTCATCATTCCTCGAGCACCTTCCCCAGCCAGGGGCCATCAGGATGGGGGTCCTAATGTTTGCACAGCTCACTATGGTGCAGCCTTTCCCCTTTTCTGCTTGCAGCTGTCAGTGGAGGTGGCATCTCAGCGCTGGACCATGGTGCTGTGAGGGCAAGCTGTCTCCTCCTTGCTGCCTAGAGCCAGTATGCCCCTTGCTGCACTCCTCCTCTGCCTCCTCCTGCAGCAACCAGGCAGCAGCAAGGCATGGAAGAAGTATGCCCCACGCCTCCGCCTTGCCTACAAAGGTAAGGGTGGATTTTTTGGGGGGTCTACACCTTGCCTGGGAGGGCTGGGAGAGCATCCTGCAGACAGGGAGTGAAGGGGGTGGCCATGGCTTGAGGGAAGCAAGCAGTAGCCCCACAGCTGTGACTGCACTATCTTCACACATTGAGCCCACAGAATGTTTCATGGATGCAGCTCAAAGCATAGCCCCTGAGCATGCTGTAGTGGTACTGCTGGCATCAGAGAAGGGGCCTGAGCAGGGAGTGCCCTGCCCTTCTCTGGCACAACACCAGGACCAGAAGGGATGTCTTCATCTGCTCAGACTCACTCTGGCATCTTATGGTGTGTCCTGGGCTGGCGCTGAGCTGGGCAGCCCCAAAGGAATGTCCTCTGTCTTCACACAGTGTCGTGGGGGCACTGAAACCCAAGTAGTGTGTCTGGCCCCTTCCCCTGCCTCCCACCAGCACAGGACTGCCCCAGCTCAGCCCTTCTGCCTTTACTCCTCCTTTCCTGCCAAGGAGAGACTGATCCATCATGCAGATCATTTCCCTTCCTCCCTGCATCTGACTTGTCTGTTTAGATTAGGAGTTCTTTGGGAAAGCACAGTTTGCTCTTCTTGTGCCCGATACAAAGGGGGACCTGCTGTCAGTGGGCTGAAGATGCAATGTGAGCAGACTGGCAGGTAGCACAGTACACAGCCTGGCAGAGCGGGGTGCAAAAAGAGAGTCTCCAGGGAAAGGGTCTCTACAGGAATGATGTGAGCAGTTAGTGTAGAGCCCTGCTAGCCTGGCAGCTGGTCACACTGCCCTGGACCTGAAGCATGGACTTGGCCAATTGACCTGCTTTCAGCTTCTCCTATGTGAAAAAGAGCAAGTTGCTTTAAAGGACAGGCAGCTCAGCACATCCCCAGTGCTGCCCTGGATGTGGCAGTTGACCAGGCTCAGACAGCCCCTCTCCACACTGCTGAGGTAGCAGTGCATCTTCCCATGGGCATCCCACTCAGGCTCTGGGGCCATCCACTTGTCCTGCTCCATCACCCTGAGCAGCTGCTCTCCAGACAGCAAGGTGGAAGAAGTCCTCAGCTTGTGGATGGAGAGGGCTGGACCTCCCAGGGATGCAGGATATCTACCTCTGCGGGGACATGGTCCTGCTGATAGCCCAGCTTGGAAACACAGTGCAGGGTCTGCCTTTCCCTGGAGCTGGAGAAGGTAAAGCAGGACTGCTGGGGCAGCAGGAGCTCACAGGGATCACTGACTTCAAAGCCTCACAGTGTGCTGGGGCCAGACATGCCAAAAGCCCTCAAGTCTTGGGCAGAGGCAGAAAAGGAAGCTCCCAGCATCAGGAGGGCTCAAGGACAATTTGAACAATGGCAGGGGATGTGACTCACGGACAACACAGGGCAGGTTCAAGGACACAATGCCTTGAGAATTTTAGGTTTAAAAACCCCTAGGAAGACAAAAACAAAACAAAACAAAACAAAACAAAAAAAAAAGAAAAAAAAAAAAAGAAGAAGAAAAGAAAAGGAGGTCTCTCAGAGTCTGTCTCTGGGAGCAGCCTTGTCCTCACATCCCAGCATGGGGGAGGCAGGCAGAGCCCTTGGTGGGGCAGGGGGAGAAGATGCAAGCAGTCTTGCGAGAAGGAAATGACAGCACCGAAGGCTGGGAGAGCAGAGGAAGGATGGGGCATGGGGCACGGGGCCAGGAACAACAGCAGCGGCTCCCACCCTGCCGAGGAGGTGAGGAGAACGTTTATAATAGCACACCGGCAGTGACGGCTGTGCGAGAGGCAGCCTCAGGGTAAGCTGGGTCAAGATAGGTCATCCCTGATGCCTGTTTTCTGAGGCCTGTTTTCTGAGCAGCACTAAAACCACAGCACACCTCCCAATTCCTCTTACAGTAATAACCCAGGGTGGGCACAGTTTGGAGCTGGCAAACGGGTCTTCTGCCAGCCTTTCATTGGCATCCAGCCCAGCTGGGCAGGACCCAGAAGCCATCACCATGTGGCATGTGCTCAGGAGCACGGGATCCTGGTGGCTCACTGGTTATCAGCACCAAAAGCTGCACTGGCACATCTCTTATCAGCCAATGGCAGTGAGGGGCTGGAGCCTGATTTAGCACCCAGCTTCCCCTGAGCTTCAGGGATCTCCTCCACGGTGTGCTCTGGTGGCTGGGGGAAGCGAAGAGGACAGCCCTCCATCACAGCCAGGCTGTGGCCCCAGGAAGCCCAGGGTCACCCTGCACTGGGAATGCTATAACTAAGGGGCGGGCAGAGGTGATGGATGGGACAAGGTGGTTACCGTGGTGCTGACAGTAAAGAAAAACACCGTGGCCTTGGGAGATAATGAACACAAAGGAGAGGATGTTTCTCCCAGCTCACCCATTGATTTAGCCACACTGCAGCTGCTGCAGAGACCATGGTGTTCCCTGCCTCAAGGGTCGGGGCTTGGATCAAATGCCATGTGCATAGAGCTGGATTGGGGGCAGGAAGAGGCTGGTTTGTTTGCAGCGTGCAGGGTCTGGATCCACAGCACTCCATGTCCTTGGTGAGAGAGCAGAACCATGTCACAGAGTCCAGCTCAGACCCCTCATGGTCATGAACCCTGTCAGAGGTCTCATGGTGCAAGTGCAGGGCACCGAGTCCTTCCTGGGTACTTCCATGTACTATCGCATCAGCAGAGGGGGCTCCTGCATCATCCTGCTTGACCTTGTCCTTGGATGGGGCTGAGGCAGGTCAGAGAGTGAATAGTGGGTGACGTTCCCTGGAACCAGCCTTATCCCCACACCACTTAATTACACCCATGTAGTAAATGAACCTTGGACCTTCCCTCCCACCCCAGCTCAAGTCCTGAGTGCCCTGCCTGACATTTCCCCTTGGATTGGGCAGGTTCTGGGAACTCTGGCAGACACAGCAAGGTGGGCAATACACAGCATCCCCCTGGAGAGCCAGTGGTGACAATGGCCCGCAGGCAGGGACAAAAATTCAGCTGTTAATCCCATTGAGCTGGTGGGAAATAACTTGGAAATCTGCTCCCCCCATATCCACAATACCCAGAGGAGAGACCTTGAGTACCCGAGGGTACCCATAAGGGGGAGACAAATGGGGCTGTGCACAAGTTTTGCAGGAGCAGGAGGAGGGTCAAGAACTCTCTGACAGAGCTGGAAGCAGCTCCTGGTCAGGGAGGATTCATGTCCTGCAGTGACCGGAGTTCTGACTTCAGAGGAAGAGGAGGAGGAAATGCTAGCTGGGAATGAGCCTGATGTGGATCTGGTCAGGGATCCTGCCCACTGCCTATGGCCCAGCAGGTCCTTCCCCTGCAGCGATGAGCGACGTCAGTGGCATTTCCAGCTCACAGGCGCTCACCCCACTTCCCCTCTGCCCTGGAAACAGGGTGGAAGGAAGAGAGACGCAACCTCCCAGGCCAGTGGGTCCCCTTTGAACAGAGCTGTGCCTATACCCACGTACACCCCACCTGCACACAAGGCCACACGTTCACCCACACTCCCAGCCACCCAGCCAGCATCAGCTCCCCTTGACTGCTTCCCTCAGTTCCTGACACACTGCTTCCCTCAGTTCCTGACACACTGCTTCAATCTACATGATTTGGGGTAATTTCTCAGCCTCGGTCTTACAGATCACCCCAGGTTTCCAGCCACACTCCACCTCCCTCCAGTCCCCGTCCAGCAGCAGCCCATGCCCATCTCCCCTTCACACAGCCCTGTTTTTGCACCTTTCCCTGCACATCACCGAAGCCAAGAGCAGCCCTGCCAGAGTAGCCAGACTTCACCCCATCCCTAGCCAGATCCCACTGCTGTTGAAGAGGAAGGCAATGCAGTATGATTTCTGGAAGCTCTAAGGCCCATCTTCGTGCAGGTCTCCCCTGCCTTGATCCCTCAGAGCAGGTGCTGGCTGGAGTGGCAGCTGCTGCACTCCCACGTCCTGTGCAGCAGCCTGGCGGATGCTCGCCCTGACAGCCAGCCCCAGAACCTGCCGCTGCACATCATGGATCGATGCAGGCCCCGGGGATATTGTTTCAGAAGTGGTTAACTAAGAGACAAGAGTTTATTGTCCCTCTCGCACACCCACATGTCTGCAACTGTGCCGGAGGGGCCATGTTGGCCGCTTATGTGCAGGAGGAGCTCCAGCTGGAGCAGCAGAGACTTTCCCGCTGCCCTGTCTCTGCTCCCCATGGAGCATGTTGGGTCCATGGCACACTCACTCTCAGCAAGGTGGCTCTTTCCTCCAGCAGTGCCAAAGGGGTGCTCCTAAAAACCCTTTTCCTGAGCCAGTCTAATGCTATATTTAGGCTGTTTTAGGACATAGCAGAGGCTCTGAGCAACCTGCATTAGTTGCAGGTGTCTCTGCTCACTGCAGGGGGGTTGGACTAGATGTGATTTAAAGGTCCCTTCCAACCCAAACCAGCCTATGATTCTATGAAATGTGGGTGGTAGATGCAGGATCAGAATGGCACCCAGGGCACAGCTGGATACTTCCCTTCCAAGCTCCTCAGGCCATGGATGGGCCATGCATCTGTCTGTCCTGGTGCACCCATCCACCTGCCCATCCCTCTGTGTGGGATAAAGCCCAGCAGACACTACAGACTAAAAGGCTTGGGGTGAGCAGAGGAAAGAGGTGTCCAGTCTGTGCCATGGTGGCTATGTCTCCATACAGTCTCTCCTTGGAGGGATGCTTTGTCCCAACAAATAGCCAAACCCTTCTTTTATGCAAACTCTCTTGATCTGAAGCTCAAGGAAAACATGCTGGGAGTTACAGCAAGCAACTCACCTTGATTCTCAGCCCTCTCCCCACAGTTTTGGGGTGCAGAGACTTTGGGGCTCCAAGAGCTTCTCTGAAAGGCAGGCTAGAAGCTGAGAAATCTGGGCTCCTCAGGCTGGGCCACTGTCCTGCCCCATGCCCTGCAAACCAGCCCAGGGCAAGGTCAGGGTGGTTTTCTTCTTTATAGGGGTGACTTAACTGTTTCCTCTAGGAAGGCTCATGGGATGAAGCCTCATGATAAGCTTTTGGGCACCAAGGGTGGTGGTTTTCTGCTAAGGCAGTGTCAGGAAAGTTGTGTTCCCTTGGGACAGGGGTGAGTAGCCAGAGCTGTCCTGGAGTTGGGGACCACAGGGCCTCTGGCTGCTTGCTGTGTCACTCATGGATAGGTTTCTCTTTCTCCCACCTTGTGCTCCTCAGATCTGCTGAGATCCAACAGCTCTCGCCTGTTGCTGGCCTCAGGTGATGGGATGGACTTCCAAGCCCTCTTGGTGGATGAAGACAAGGCCTGGCTGATGGCAGGAGCAAAAAACCACATCTTCCTGCTCCACCTAGACCAACCCAGCAGAGAGCCTGAGAAGGTCAGTTGCTGGGAGGAGGGTATGAGTGCAAACCTGGCCAGCCTGGTCTCTTCCTCCCTGGGAGCTGCTCCTTGTTCCAGTGCTGGGGTGTGGACGTGGCTGTGCTCTGAGGCGGTATCTCATGTCACCAGGGACACATTTACATCAGTGGGGTCAACCCATCCCTAGCTGTGTTGAGCCACAATGGGACAGGCTGACACCAGGGAGGGACAGGGTGGCTTGGCCAGGAGAGGAGACCTGGGTGGACCTTGAGCAAGGGTGAAAGAGCAGTGCCCAGAGCCCTGCTATGACTCCTAATCCCTGCTGCTGCCGCCAGAGCTACAACCAACCCAGCAGCGAGTTCGCTAATGTCATCCCAAGACATCCTGCTGGCAGGATGCACAGCTCCAGCCCAACAAAAGGAAAGCCCATTAAGGCTCTGCAGCCTGGTGTTCCCATGGGCTTGGATCCAGGAGAGCCTGCCTACTGACTGGGTGTGCCGTGGCCCACCCAGGCTCTGTCCTCATGCCAGATTCCCTCTGAGTCTATTTGGCAGAATGCCTGCTGAGCTTGGCTGGGGCCTGGGGACCTGAGGGGGTGTCAGACCTGTTGCAGAGCAGCCCCATGCCCTCACCAATCCTGGCAGCGCCTTTTGGCTGAGCCCGTTCCCACCAATGCCCATGGGAGCTGGCCAACTCAGGCAGGTCAAGGAAAGCGGGGGCTGCATTAGAGGGGGTCTCTGTGTTGCAGATTTTCTGGCCAGCCTCCAGGGAGCAGGTCGAGCATTGCCAGCTGGCGGGGAAGAATGTAGAGGTAAGCAGGTCTGGCAGCCCCCAGCTCATGGCCTTTTGCCTTTTGTCGTGGATACTAAACACCCACATGATCCCAAAAGGGAGTGTGGGGTCTGCCTGAGATGAGGGTGTTGAGCCAGACAGAATTAAGCTCAGTGTGCCAGCTGCTGGGGCAGGATCTGGCCAAGCTCCCACATCCCAAGCAGACATGCCATAGGGCTGGGCATGAGTGCCCAGACCTGGGCTCAGCCCACTAACAAACATCTCCCCTCGAGCAGACAGAGTGTGCCAATTTCATCCGCCTCCTCCAGCCCTTCAACAGAAGCCACGTGTTCGCCTGCGGGACTGGCTCCTACCAGCCTGTCTGTGCCTTCATCCAGCTGGGTGCCAGGGGGAAGGTGAGGAACAGCCTGGACAGCCATGTCCCCATTGCAGAATGTAGCAAGAGACCCCTCAGCCTGTCCCCATCCTCTTCCCAAGGACTGTCAGGGAGAAACACATGGCAAGAAGCAGCCCTGGCTGAGCAGTGCCAGGGTGCCCCATGGTGACAGGACCTAGTCCTGGCATCCTCCTTGAGGAACCTGTGTTCACTGCAGAGAGGAGCACACTGGCCTCCTCCCCACTCTTCTCCATACACCCAGCTTGTTTCCAGCCACCACCTGGGCTGACATCTCCTCTTTGCCTCTGGCAGGGTCCTGGGGCTCCCCCCATGCGGTTGGTGACCCACTCCTTGGAATCAGGGCGAGGACGGTGCCCATACAGTCCCCAGGAACCCTTCACGGGACTCCTCATTGGTGAGAGGGAGTGGGGAGCAGAGGTGCTGCTGGAAAGTGGGAGTACTGGGAATGGTCTGTGCTGGGAGGTGATGGCAGTGGTGCCTATGCCTCTGCTGTGCTGCATGTGGCTGTGATCCTGGGCTGGTGCCCGAGCAGGTGTGAATGAAAGGAGCCACATTGCAGACACTGGTGCTGCCCCAGCTCACCCTGACAGTTCCTGCACAGAATGGTGAATGCAGGGTGTAGGTGGAGTGGCATGCACATGAGATGTGTGGTGTCACAAGCCTGCCTGCTTTATACTGGCACTGTGGAAGGGTGGGTTGGGGGCTAGAAGCTGTGCTGAGTCATGGGTCTTGAGGAGGCTCCCAGACAAGCTGTGCCACCTTCACCCTCCCCAAACCTCCAATGGGCATACTGCCAGGGGACATCCAGCAGCAGCACCCCAATCCACCCATGCCCCCTCTGACCCCACAGGTGGGGAGCTCTATTCAGGCACATCCAGTGACTTCATGGGTAGCAGCGCAGCCTTCTTCCGGACCTGGGTCCATGGGGCCAAGCAGAGCTACATCCGGACAGAGCAGAACCAGGACCACTGGCTGCACGGTAGGAGCCAGGGGACCTGCGGGGCGCAGGGGTCTCTCCTGCCTGCTGGGGCCAGTACTGGGTCCAGAGCTCAGCAGTCTGGCCCTCTTCTCCTTTCTGGGTGGAAGCACTGATGAAGCCTCTGGCAAGACCCACGCTCTAGCACACACTCTGCAGCCTGAGCATCAGGGTAGGAGGGTCTCCATGGGACACCCTGTGTACCCTCAGTGTCTCACAGTGCTCTCAGGAACTTCCAAGGGCAGTACAGCAGGGTTGGATTAGGGCACAGGGCCATGTTGTGCTGCTCCTCCCCCCACAGAGCCTGCGTTCATTGGTGCCTACGCCATCCCTGATACCTATAATACACACGATGACAAGGTCTACATCTTCTTCCGCGAGACAGCCATGGAAGCTGGGCAGTGGGAGAGGCGGCACATCCACGCCAGGGTGGCCCGAGTCTGCAAGGTCAGTCACCAAAGGCCAGCATGCCATGGCTGGGTGCCCCACCAGGTGGGCTTTTACCTCCTCTAGGCCAAGGGGCATCCCAAGCAGGAGCCAACAGCAGGATGTGAGGTTGTGACTGCACACCTACCACAGAGGAAAGGGCTCAGGGCTGGGGGTGTCCTGCTGTGGGGATGGAGGCACATATGGGGGGGGCGGGGCTTGGAGAGACTGGGCTGAGCCTGGCTCTTGGTGCTTGGCAGAACGACGTTGGCGGGAAGCGCAGCCTCATCAACCGCTGGAGTACATTCCTCAAGGCTCGCCTGGTGTGCTCCATCCCTGGGCCCCAGGGTACTGAGACCCACTTTGACCAGCTTGGTGAGTGCACAGCCTGGTCTTCAGGAGGGAGCAACACTGCTCCACCATGGCTGCTCCTTCCAGTATGCCCCAGGGAGGTGGGCATGGCATCAAGGATGCCCATCTACATCTCTTGGACTGGGTCTCCAGTTCCAGGGTGCCTCACCTCCACTCTTCTCTTTGCAGAGGATGTTTTCCTCCTGCACACGCGGGACCCCCAGAATCCCATTGTCTTTGGTCTCTTCACGGTCTCCAGGTGAGAAGGGGCCTGGCTCGCCCCTGTGTGGGCCAGTCCAACCCCCTCAGCTCGTCACCATGGGGAGCCCAGGGGGGAAGAGGGGCAGGACCAGCAGCCAGCCAGCAGAGGAATGACCACTGGCTATTTCACTGCTTTCCCTGCCCCTGGTTCACCAACTTATCTGCTAAAACACCAGGTTTGGTATCGGCACAGCCAGTGGCCCCCCGAGGCTGGACTGGCTCTACCAAAGATATTCCTGTCACCTCTGGGTGCTGTGCATGACTCTGGGGCCGGCAGAGGACAGCATGGGCTCAGGGGCAGAGGCGTGAATATGCCTGGTTCCCATGGAGCAGCAGGGACACTGACAGCCCTGTGTTCCCCCCTCAGTGGCGTCTTCAGTGGCTCAGCTGTCTGTGTCTATTCCATGGCTGCTGTGAGAGCTGCCTTCAGCGGCCCCTTTGCACACAAGGAAGGATTTGACTACCGCTGGGTGGAGTACAAGGGCCGTGTCCCCTATCCGCGTCCTGGCACGGTAGGGGGCTGGGGAGCCGGGGATGGGGGGGGGAATGATCTGGCCTGGCCCTAACACAGCCCCCTATGTCACCCTGCAGTGCCCTAGCGAGACGTATGACCCCCTCCTGCAGTCCACCAAGGACTTCCCCGACGAGGTGATCAGCTTCATGCGCACCCACCAGCTGATGTGGGAGCCTGTGTACCCGCAGGGTCGCCAGCCTGTCCTGGTGAGGGTCAACGTACCTTACCGGCTGCAGCGGCTGCTGGTGCACAGACTGGAGGTAGAGAGCCAGCACTACGATGTGCTCTTCCTCGGCACAGGTGGGTGGGAGCTCAGCCCAGCTCTGAGGATGCTGTCATCACAGGGCAGCAGCTTGCATGGCACACTGGTCCTGCCGGCTTGGGTGGCTCCCAGCCCTGACAGCTCCTTCTCTCACTATCTTCACAGATGAAGGTAAAGTCCTGAAGGTGGGGCTGGCTGGTGGGGTGAACCGTGGCACCGAGGTGATCAGCCTGGAGGAGATCAGTGTCACTAAGGTACAGGCCAGGGCTGGATCACAGTGTCTGGATCACGCAGCCTCCCCTTGCCCTGTGGCATCTATCAGGGAGGTCTGTCACCTCAGTAAAGGTGGCTCCCACCTGCCCTCACTGGCAGACAATGCTGCTAGCAGGGAGAAGAGCCAGGGGGATGGCATGCAAGTCACTTCCCAGCTCCCAGTCCAGTTCCTGGAGGGGATGGCAGTGGCACACAAAAGCCAGAACTAAAGTGGGAGGGCTGAGCCCAGGTTTGAAAGCACAGATGCTGGCCAAGGCTGCTCTGGGCTGCCCACACCAAGCAGGGCCAGCCCAGGCTGCTTGCATGGAGCAGGTGGAGCTGGGACTATGAACCTGGGTCAGGGCCTCAGCACCCTGTCACCACAGCATCTCAGCTCCACCGGCAGACTGGGGCACCCAGGGGGGACTGATGTCACTGCAGCACCCTCTCCTTCCTCTCCAGGTGCCTTCTCCCATCCTGGACATGAAGTTATCACTGAAGCGGGTGAGTCCTTCCTCCTGCTTCTTCATAAAACAGCCGAGGGACAGGGCACAGAGGGCATCTGGACCCAGCCCCTCTGACTGTGATCCCTTAGCCCCAGGACTTTACACATTTAGGGAATGGGCTCCTGACAGGGCAGTCTAGGGGGTCTCAGGCTCTGCCCCTCCACACCCCGTGTCTCCCAGTGCCCCTACCCCAGCGCTGGGCACATTACCTGGCTAGCCCTGGTCTCCAGCCACGGGCACTGACTGCCTCTGTTCTGCTTGCCCAAGCAGCAGGAGCTATTTGTGAGTAGCACCCACGGGCTGCTTCAGCTCTCCCTGTACCGCTGCGAGCTCTATGGCAAAACCTGCACCGACTGCTGCCTGGCCAGGGATCCCTATTGCACCTGGGACAGCAAGACCTGCAGCCCTCACCTGCTCACCGAGAAGAGGTGAGCATCTGCCTGGGCCAGCCCTGCTCTCCCCCTGCAAAGGGATGGCATTTGGAGCAGGGAAGGGCAAGCCCTTGGCCCTGGAGCTTTATCAGTCAGCCTAGTCCCCTACTACCACCCTGCCTGCCTGTCCCCACCCCTCCCCTTCTCCCCCACAGAGGGGTCCCACATCCTGGGGCAGATGCCACCCCACAGCCCTGTCTGCTCTCACACAGGCGTGCCCGTTACCACGATGTGCTAAAGTCTGACCTGCTCAGCCAGTGCCAGGACACTACAGAGGGTGAGTGCCAGCCCCAGTCCCTCCAAGGAGCCCCAGTGTGGCAGCCATTTCTGCCTGCAAGCCAGCAGTGCCCAGAAGGGTGGGCAGCATGATGCCAGAAAAACAGTGCCTACCAGCACCAGCTGCTGTAGACCCTGTGCTGCCCACTGTGTGGTGGATGCTCTGTGCTGCCCTCCCCTTGTCACACAGCTCTCACACAGGGTACTCACCCCTTCCCCTGTCCCATCCTCCATGCAGGGATTGCTGTCACGGAGAAGGTGGTTTTTGGGGTGGAGAAGAATTCAACTTTCCTTGAGTGCCTGGCACGCTCCCCACAGACAACTGTCCGGTGGCTGGTGCGACATGGCGAGGAGACAGGCCTGAGTGAGGTATGGGGGACAGGATGGCAGGGACAAGGCACAGGAGTGGCTCAGTTCCTGGGGACTGAACCACAGTGCTCTGCCTTTGCCCCAGGTCAGGAACAATGGTCACTTCTCATTGCTGGAGCAAGGGCTGCTGATTCGCCAGCTGGCGAGGGACGATGCAGGCACCTACGAGTGCCAGGCGGTGGAACGCTTCTTCTCCTGGCCCCTCACCCGATACAGCCTCCGTGTCATCAGGCATGAGGCTGTGGAGGTGCCACCTTACAAATGGAGCAAGGGGGCTGAGCTAGGAGGGACCCACCAGAAGACCCAGACCCGGATTGACCTGCAGCCAGGCTACAAGGGCTTCCCACAGGCTCTGGGGGCACCAGGCACCAGTCTAGATGTCTACTGCAATGCCCTGCGGCACCAGGAAAGGCAGCGGCAGAAAGCCTGGCACCAGAAATGGCAGCACCCGTCCCCAGACAGCAAGAGCGGCCGGGTGCGGAGGCACCCACAGCCCCTCTGAGAGTGCAGAGGGAGTCAGGGCCATCCACAGCTCCCTTCACAGTCTCTCCAGGGCCCTTCTCGCATGCAGGCATCAGCTCTGAGACACCTCTCAGCTTCCCATGCAGAAATGCCTTGCTGTTACTACCTCAAACCATGCCAGTCCCTACTGCCTCTCTGTGTGCCCTGCAGGCCATGCTGGGGCCAGGGCATACAGCTCGCACCGGCTCTCTGGGACTCAAAGCTATTTACACTCTGCAGAATATTTATTCTCCTTGTTTTCCCCTGGCCCTTAATGACAATTGTTAGCAGCAGCAATAAGCACAGCAGATGGAGAAGGGGAACAGCCAGCTCCCACAAATGGTTCTGACACCCGGCAGCATCCAGCACTGTCATGTACACCCATGTGACCAGCCTGCTTCTTGCTGCAGCCCTGACACCAGGGTGCCCCAGTTGGGTGCTCACCTGGGTGGCTGTGGAGGTGACAGTGGAGCCCAAATGCTGCTGGAGGCAGTGGGCCAAGGCTGCTGGCTGAGCCCAGGCTCTGGGGTGCCTGCGGTTGGCAGAGATGCCCATGTCCAGCCTGGCTCCGATCCACTTCACACCACACCACTTTTTATAAT
>JAAGNO010031376.1:0-16498 GCA_033439905.1 Ceryle rudis
GTAAGCAGAACTTATAAAAGGTGAAGAAAAATCTGAAGCTTGTAAAAAGGTTTTTCCACATGCTAGTTAATCGTACTGACCCTGTAGTCAGGGAAAGACCCCAAGAGCATAAATGTAAATATTGCTTGGTTATTAAATTGTAGAGTACAAGTAATCATCTCTGTTAAAAAAGCCCAAACATTCATTCAGTGCATCATCACTTTTTTTAAGCACATGTGAAAATGTCTTATTTTTTCAAGGGATCTCCTGATTATTGTCAGACTCAAAGCTGATTTATTTATCCTCTGTATCTAATAGTTCTGCAAGTTGTTCTAGGTACACTGTGAATTGTGGAACTGATGATCTTGCATCAAAGACAATCTTTATTTACAAAAGCTCAGGTTTACTTCCTTGGAATACTGTGTGTGGTTCTGCATGTCTGTATTAAAGACGTATCTATTGGGAGAGGAACAAATGCAGACAGACTTCTAAGGTGACCAGAGGAAAAGCGGATGGGAGACATGACTGGAAAAACTTCATTTAGTCTTGCCTGTAAAGATAGGCAGACATAGAGTACTGGGAAAGACATTTAAGTTGAATATGAATACTGGTGGGGAACTATGAATATATTCTGAATAAGTTAGTTGTACCAGGCTGCCTCCTTCCTCCTGTACAACTGATGTGCAGCTGGCATTTACATGAGTATATAGAGAACCACATAAGGAAGGTCATTCAAGCAGGTAATCCTGTCCTTTTGCTCCTCCCAACCTGGATCAGCATCTTGATCAAGTTTGCTGTGTTGGCACAATGGAATGAGTAGTGAAAAGCCAACTGCTGAAAATGGTGCTGCATTATCTTACACAAATGATACCCCTTATTCTTGCAGTCTTCCAGCTATGAGGCATCAAAATTAAGGTTCATGATTTAATTCCATCTTGTTGAAGTGGTGCAGATCTTCAGTCAGAAATGGTAGCTGCACTGTTCCAAGCGTGAACTGTTTAAGCTGTTAAATTTGCCAGTGTACATATTATTATTATTATGTTGGGTTTTTTTAAAGCAAAGTCACTATTTGCTACTATGTGTAGTCTGGTTAAAGTTAGTGTCTCAGTTGTATGGAAATTAAACTTGTGAATTCCATCCACGCTAGGGGGCTATGTTGCTTTAACAATGTCTCTTTAAAGAGCTATATACTAAGAGCAGAATCTGAACTGTAGAAACACATTGTAAGCACTACATTTTGCTACATGAAAAAAGGTATGGCAGCAGAATAGTAAAGGGGAGTGACTTGCAATTTAGACAAATATAAGGTAGAAGTGAGGAGATTTTGTTGCATTTATACTTATAAGAAATATTGAAGCTTAAGAATAAAGCAATGCTCTCATTGCCTTGAGATACTGAAGCTTAAGGATAAAGCAATGCTCGCATTGCCTTGAGATGAGTGGAAAGGCTGAGAACAGCACCCTGGTTGCTTCAGTCCTAACATGTTGTTTCTGACTTACGATACATAACCCAGTCTGCTGGAACTGGGGACAGGTAGGTTGGTCTTCATCAAGATTTAGCAACTGTAGCATTTTCTTCTCCATAAAGGGGAATTTCTATGCACTGCATGTTCCAGTGCTTCTGCTTTAGTGTCCTATTTCTTTTGCTGCACCAGTTCCTGTGTCACTACAGGTTGTAGGATTGCTTTGTTACAAACACAAACAGTATTTAATTTTTCTTAGAATATAGACCAATCACCACCTTAAAAATATACTTTCGTTGTTTGGTATCTTCTGCAACTTGCTTTTTGGACCTCGCTGGGACATCGACATAGAAGTAGAGTGAAACATGAGTGGATGTAGTATTAGAAAATTAACTGAAGGGACCTCCTGCCATTACCAAAGGCAAGTAATGTATTTTATATCTTCAATTTCTACTAACTCTTAAATAATCAGTGGATCTAAGCAACTCTAATAGATCACCTTCTTGTTTAACTATGTAAAAAAGGATATTTCAAAAAAATAGGTTTCTTACGGAATTTATCTTTGTTTTAAAATGCCATACAGCTATTAATATTGTTCCCAGGAAGTTACAGTAGGTAGCATCTACCATCGTAGAGCCCTATTTAGACAATCTAAGTTCCCTTTAAATTTCTGAGCCTACTGTCATACTGTGTGGCTACTTCTCAGGAGTTAGAGCCCACTAGTAGGACGATTTTGTATCAGGATTTAGGTGGAATTTAGGTTATTCAGATATGTCTGGTTTTGCCAAATATTGATGTTAGGTAGCATAATGCAAGATCTTCATCAATTGCTTCACTAATCTGCATTATTTTTCAAAAATTCAATATTTGCATCTGCTTTGCAGAAGAGCCCACTGTGACAATTTCTGTGCTTTCATTAAGAGTATGCCTCTATACGTGTCTTGGCATGATGATGTTTATTATCAGTAAATTACTAATTTCTTATTTTTCCTTACACTTCTGCTACATTTGAATGTTTTAATAAAAACATTGTCTGAGAACTGAGAAGTTAAGTTTACTAAATTTTTTTGTCTCATGAAAATATGATGGGTCACAGATGCGGATGCCTGAAACACTTTTTAGCAGACCAGTGTTTGAAAATTAAATTACTTCACTGCCACAGCCCTAAATTAACACTGAAATTTTTATCAGGAAGCCAAGTCATAAGCAACAGCGGGGGAGAACAAGGAGACAGCAGGCCCCTAATTATACCTCCACTTGCTGCTTCTGCAAAAGGTAATGTTGTGAATATTGTTCACTAAATACCAACAGGCCAAAGGAAATGACCCTAAGTGAAGTGAGAGCTATGGTCAGTGAAGAATGGCAGATCCTGAAGCTATTCTGGTATAACACATGCTTATAACTGAAAACTGGAATCAGGGTCAGGAATTAGCAGGCAGTGTTTGACATGGTCAACATGTGAACCTGGTTAGAATTGGAAAATTGGCAAATCTCCAAATGCCAGATTTTCTGTTGACCACTAGATTTTATATTTATTTTATGGTTTAGATTTATATTTCTATGGAAGATTTCACAGGTTAATTGTACTGTTAAGCAAAGAACAGTAAATCCTCACATCAGGAACAAAATTCTGGTCTCTACCCTCATCGTGTGCTAAACAAAGGGCCTGCCTGCAGGTGCAGGGGCAGTACTGGAATCTAGGTGAGGTTGTTCGTACCTCTCTGCTTCTATTGAGCCACTATACCTTCACTCCCAACGTTATGCATGACATACATGCCCATATATAAAAAATTAGTTTTCATTCCTTATTCCTTTGAATGCAAAAGACAGAAAATGTTTCCTATTTGCAAGTTTCTATATTTCTATTGACAAAATGTTGTAATCAACACTTTCTCACTTCTTTTTTATACCTATATCAGTGGGGAACTCTATACTTTTATATTATTCTCTCTCTCTGATAATTTTTATTGTTAGCTACTGAAGAAGATTAATAATCACCCTACCTTAGCTGCAGAAGTTTAATAAACAAAGCTTAATTAAAACAGGAGTAGCACAATAAACCCAAAGGGTTCTGCTTTAGCAACGGAGATTCATGTCATCTTTCTTGTTTCTTGTGTGTTTTTGAAAATTGAGGGGTGGGGGCAGGACTGGAAGAGAACTTCAGGTTTTTATAGTTAATTGAACTAACAGCATGTACTGATAAACAATAAATAACAGTGACACAGAGTGACTAAATAAATTGGTTTCCTCAAGCAGTGATTCATTCTCTTTCTCTTATTGCCATCAGGTTAAGAGACAGCTTCTTTTTGTCAGCCTACAGGAGAAATACTTGATAGTGTAAAAACCTCCTTTCCATTCCAGCCACGTAGGCCTTTTAAATGCATTGAATTAATATAAATAAACATGCAGCAATTAAAGAAAACTTGGGTTGCATATTAGAAAAAAAAAAATCCCTGCAAAATCAGTTATCAAGAAAGTCTCTTTCACTTTCAATGCACTTTGCCAGAAGGAAATGCTGCTGATATGCAAAGTTCTTGTATTTTTGAAGAAAAAGGATTGTTGGTATTGAATCATGGATAAAGTCCCTGATCCTAGTAGGCTTCTAAGCACCTGTCATTCAAGAACAGGATAAATACAGACCAGGTTCTTAGAAATTACCGTCAGACATGTACCCACTTACAAAACAGATCTTTAAGTGGCACCATCTGGAATATTTTCTGATAGTTTAATGTATCCTGTGGTTTTACCAACCACACATGAGATCATGGCTACAGAGACTGGTAAACCCAAAAACTAATAAAAAAACCCCTAAAAATCAGCTTCTCTGACCTTCCCATCACATAGTCCAACAGCAAGATGATAGAGAAGCCTTGGTGGGATACTGCCAGTGTGAAATTTATGGGGCTACTGTAACTTGTACATATAATTCACACTGAATTAATTGCACTGATACTCTGATCATTTCTTTAACTTCCCCAGGAGTCAGTTCTGGGTCCAGTGTTATTTAACACCTTCATCAATGATCTGGATGAAGGGATGGAGTGTACCCTCAGCAAGTTCACTGAGGATACTGAACTGGGAGCAGTGGCTGATACACTGGAAGGCTGTGCTGCCATTCAGCAAGACTTGGGAGCTGGGAAAAGGAAAACCTAATGAAGTTCAAGAGGGGTAAGTGTAAAGTCCTACACCTGGGGAGGAACACCACCATGTACTGGTACAGGTTAGGGGTTGCCCTGCTGGAAAGCAGGTCCATGGAGAAGGACCTTGGAGTCCTGGTGGGCAATAAGTATCCATGGGACAGCAATATGACCTTGTGGCCAGGAAGGCCAAGGGTATCCTGGGATGCATAAAGAAGAATGTGGCCAGCAAGTTGAGGGAGGCTCTCCACCCCCTCTATTCTGCCCCAGTCGGACCACATCTGGAGTCCTGTGTCCAGTCCTGATGTCCCCAGTTCAAGAGAGACAGGGAAATACTAGAGATAGTCCAAGGGAGAGCTACAAGGACAATTAAGGGACTGCAACATCTCTCTTATGAGGAAAGGCTGAGAGCCCTGGGGCTGTTTGGCCTGGAGAAGAGAAGACTGAGAGGGCATCTTATTAATGTTTACAAATACCTGAAGGGTGGGTCTCAAGTAGAAGGCGACAGTCTTTTTTCAGTGATGCCCTGTGATAGGACAATAGGTAATGGTCACAAACTGGAACACAGGAAGTTCCACCGCAACATGAGGAAAAACTTCTTCACTGTGAGAGTGACAGAACCTGGAAAAGGCTGCCCAGAGAGATTGTGGAGTCTCTCTCTTTAGAGACTATCAAAACCCGCCTGGATCTGTTGCTGTGTGGCCTGCCCTGGTTGATCCTGCTCTGGAAGGGGGGGTGGACTCAATGGTATCCAGAGGTCCCTTCCAACCCCTACCATTCTATGATTTTATGATTTACTCATTATTTTCTATGTCTTTTAAGAGAGTGAATCTGATTTAATCAGGATGTACACTCCTGATTACACCAAAACCTCCATGTAATATATTCTCAATTCCACTATGGTATTAGGAGAGGTGCTGACTGTAACTTCTGCCTCCAGCTCAGCACCAGACCTGCATGCAGTATTGAAATTCCTCATTATGCTTTATATCTACAGGTACTGTTACTGCATTTTCAGCTAATTATTGTTTTCTTCTGTTGTGCTTCTATGACTGAGAAAGAAATATTAACTATGTAGAGGCTGTTTTCTGTCTCCGTCATAGAAACTTCTGACATCTTCCCATCCAGTTGTCATGAAACTGCGAAGTGCAGTTCTGCCCTGTAGAGTATTGGTTTCAGTCTGGGACACAGTAAGGGACTGCTCCGAGTGTGCATGCAGAGTTGGGTATGGTGCTGGACAGCAACAGTAAATTGTACTCCTCTAACGGTACTGGCCAGTGGCAGTACAAGAGGAACAGCACCTCAGCACAGAAAGATGGTTCCTACCACACATAAATTTTGTTCTCATTATGTGCTGCAAGGCTATAGGCCTAAGACCTGATTTGCTGATGATCTGTGTTTTTGTTAACCCTGCAGAGCTATCACAAGAGAGTCAGAATTTGTGCAAGTCTCTCTTTTTTAAAATCTTCTGTAGAATGTCAGTTTATGGTTGTCATCTGTGCAACTGCAAACTTTTGTTTCCTTTGGGTTTACGTTTCTTTCCCTCCATAGGCTCTCTTCCTACACCTTATTTTTGCATTTTCTCTGTCAATAGCTGATAGGCATTTTTTTTTTCTGAAAAAACCTCTATCCTATGTTGATCCTTTCTGAAAAAGAAATGTTATTCTATGCTCAGTGTTCCCAGAAAAAAAGGCCCAAATGTCAACTATAGTTCAATCTACTTACATTCTGTTGAGGTTAGAGGATTTCCACAAATTAAATAATTATGTTAATTTAAACAAATGTCCATGTTTTTTTTTTCTTTCAAAGACTTTCTTTGTCTCAATCACTGGATCCTATTATACCTTTTCCTGGCAGACTGAAGAGCCCTCTGTTATCAGATTTGTGCTTCCTAAGTGGTACTTAAGGACAGTGATCAATTCATCCACTAACCTGCTTTGAATGAGATAAAATGATTGAGATCCTTAAAATCTTCCTCTGCATTGCACCTTTTCCAGTCACTTAATTCATCCTTAATTAGATCTTCCAGGAATCTTCCTCTGTATTCTGATATCCTCCTTAAATTGAGAACATCATAAGATACTTCACACCAGAAGGGACCATGGGTGATCTCCACTCCAACCTCCTACCCAGAGCAGCCACAGCTGTGGTGTTAGACCAGGGCTCAGGGCATTATCATGTGGGTGCTGGAAACCCTCCAAGGAGGGAGATGGTACCACCTCCCTGGGCCAAGCCCTACTGACCACCTCTACTTATGGGGCAACAGCTTTTCCTTATCTTCAGGCTCTCTGTCCACCAGCATCTTCTCCCAATAGCTGTTCCTTACCCTCCTGGTATGTCTACTGGAGCTTTGCCTGCTTGGGACATGGCTGCACAGTGCTCTTGCCCCAAGTTCAGGTCCTCCTGCTGATCCTGGTCCACCTGGGAGGGACACCAGGACTAGAAAGGTTATTTTATTAACATTAGCACTTATGCCAACTAGAGAGTACATCTTGTTTCTCTACCCCTTCATAACTTTACTAGTCACACACCTTGTCCTGCAGCAGTGTCCACATTCTGAATTACAGCTCTCCTGGATGGGGAATCTTAGGCATTTTTTTATCAACTCTTTGGTCTTACTTTTGGGTGTCCATGGTGAAAAAACTCACTATACCTAATATCAGCCTCTTCATTTAGAATGAATGAGAATCTTTGATGAACTGCCCTGTGGAGCAGGGTGATCTTATGTCCTCCTTTACTGAAGTGTACTGAGGAATAGAGAATTCAAGTTCAGTCCACAAAGCTACTCATTGATGTGTTGACTATTAGAGTGACTATGTTTTTTAGCTGCTGCTCTGAGTTAGGCTAAGGTTCCCATATTACCCTTTACTTTCCCAAGAAAATAGGCATCAGGCATCCTCTTCACTGTTCCTTGAACGATCTCTTGCTCTGCTCTCAGTCTAGTGTTTGGTAATGGTAGAGGTGCGTCTTTCATATTTATGGAAGAAAACTAACACTGTCTTATGGGTAACCCCTGACAATCTATAAAACTTCTTGGTTCAGCACATTAATTTTGGTCCTCCAGACTTACCTCCAAGGCTAGAGCCATTGTGCAGTTACACTAAATGGTAATGAGGTTTTCATAAAGACAGAACTTGTGCACCTTCACAGGGCAGTTGTCTGTGCATTTGTGTTCCAATTACTTAGGGTTTGTTTTTTGTTTGTTTTATACTTTTTCTGCATATGTTTACCATGTCTCCTTGCTACTATCTCTCTAGTTTTAGTTTGTGGCTCATTCTCCCTGTGAAAGTTTCTGCTAGCAGCATTTTGCTCTCTTGGACCACCCTATATGCCTTCCAGAGAGCTAGACCTTTCTCTTTTGTCTTCAAAAGTACATCCACTTTATGCAGCTATCCTGAGGCTTATATGGAGGAATACAACCACAAATAGTATTCTTACTTGCCAGATGCTTTTCCTGACCCTGTCCTTTTCATATCCTTTCTCTCTTCCTTCTCTGCTTGGGAAGCACAGCCTAGTTTTAACAAGCACAATCTTTCCCTCAGTTAATGAGAACAGAAAGTATTTCCATTGTTTACAGCCAACAAGTGCTTTATCTGCAACAGCTAGAGGTTGTTAACATACTTTTTGGTCTGTAGGGAAAAAGGTATTCAACAGGTGTTTCATATATATTAGGAAAAGAAAGAGGGAGGATATATTATTTTATACAGAGAAATGGTTAGTTTTGTCACCTCGATTAATAAATCTAAAGAAGGTGGTAATCTGATTTTTTGGCATTTCGATATAACATTGTCCTTAAAATGAAACTGACAAATTCCAATATACATTTAACTTTGGTAAAATACAGTTTTGTATGTTCTTAGGGCAATAAACCTTTTCCCAAAATTGAGTACAGAAAGTTTTTCAGCACTAGATTATCTGACTTGACAGTTTCAGGCAAGTCAAACATGTTTCAGTACTGAGATGGTACAAATTTCCAAACTAAGAGAAAAGCTGTTTGTTCAGTGAGTAAGTAATGAATAATGTTAAAGATCTCTTAATTATTGAATTGTCTACATTACTACTAGTAAAGAATGGAAAAGCAAGGGAGAATGTTTACAGCAGCTTGGCATCCTTCCTTTTGAAGAACTATGTGTTCCACATCAGAGTCGTTGTATTATGTCACCCCACTGTAGCATGTCTTCTTATTACACAAGAGCCAATATTTATAAATGACTATCCTATTGTTCTCCATCCTGTATATATAACATACACATATATCTAAATAAATAAAAATAAAATAATTACATGAACAGTGTTGTGCCTGTTTATAATATATGATGCTCTGACTCAATATTTCATAGAATCATAGAATGGTTTGCATTGGAAGGGACCATAAAGATCATCTAGTTTCAACCACATAGCCATAAGCAGGGACACTTCCCACTAGACCAGGATGCTTAAAGCCCCATCCAGCCTGGCCCTGAACACATCCAGGGATGGAGCATCCACAGCTTCCCTGGGTGACCTGTTCCAGCACCCCACCATCCTCAGAGTTAAAAACTTCTTCCTAATTTTTAATCTGAATCTTCCAGTTTGAAGCCATTACCCCTCATCCTATCACTGCAAGCCCTTTTAAAAGTTCCTCCACAGCTTTCCTGTAGGCCCACTTCAGACACTGGAAATCCATATTAAGGTCTCTCTGGAGCCTTCTTTTCTCCAGGCTGAACAACCCAAACTCTCTCAGCCTGTCCTTGTAGGAGAGGTGCTCCACCTCCCTGATCATCTTTGTGGCCCTTTTCTGGACCAACTCCAACAGATCCATGTCCTTCCTGTGTTGGGGGCTTCAGAACTGGAAGCAGTACTCCAGGTGGGGTCTTATGAGAGTGGAGTACAGGGGCAGAATTACCTCCCTCGATCTGCTGGCCACAATTCTTTTGATGCAGTCCAGGATATGGTTGGCTTTCCCGCCTCTGAGTGCACATTGTTGGCTCATGTTGAACTTTTCATCAATCAGTACCCCCAAGCCTTTCTCCTCACAACTGCCCTTAGTCCATACTCCACCCTGCCTGCATTTGTGCTTGGGATTGACCCAACCCAGATGCAGGACCTTGCACTTGATCTTGCTGAACTTCATGGGGTTCACATGGGCCCACCTCTCAAGCCTGCCAAGGACCCTCTGGATTGCTTCCCTTCTCTCCAGCATGTTGACTGCATTACTCAGTTTGATGTTGTCTGCAAACATGCTGAGGATACCCTTGATGCCACTCTCCGTGTAACTGCCATGTTAAACAGCACCAGTCCTGGTACTGATCCCTGATGAATGCCACTTGTCACTGGTCTCCACTTCGACAACAAGTCATTGACAAATCTTTAAGTGCAACCATCAAGCCAATTCCTTATGCACCAAGCAGTGTATCCACCAAATACATATCTTTCCAATTTAGAGACAAGGATGACTTGTGGGACAGTGTCAAAGGCTTTGAAGAAATCCACCTAGATGATGTCAGTTGCTCTTCCCTTATCTACTGACACTGTAACTCCATTGTAAAAGGCCACCAGGTTTATCAGGCATGATTTCTCTTTGTGAAACTGTTGGTTGGCACCGATCACCTCCTTGTTTTCTATGTGCTTTAGTAGAGCCTGCAGAAAGATCTGCTCCATGATCTTGTTGGGCACAGAGGTGAGACTGACAGGCCTGTAATTTCCTGGGTCTTTTTTTTCTCTTTTTGAAAACTGGGTTTAAGTCATGTCGTCGTGTTCCCCATCCCTCCCCTTCCCTTTTTTTTTTCTTCTTTTCATTTGATGTATTAGTGTTGTTGAAAATGCTTGTTTTGTTCACACTGCTAATGAATGCACAACTATCACATCTGGATATGATTTTCAGGAGCCATCTGTAAAGAATGAGGAACAGCTCTCTAGTTTGTTAGACTACCTAAATATGTATAGTAGGTATACTGCAAAGTTTAAATGAGGGGTAAATTCTTTTGTCAAGTTTTACCCTTGCTTTTATTGCAGGGCTGAAAGTCTTTCTGACTCAGAAATGCAGCAAAACTGATGTCTTGTGAAGGTTTTACATTACAAGTATGATTAAAGAGAAATAAAGCACTCTGCTGCTATACTCTCTGTGTGCATATGCATGCAGCATGTATATATATATGTATGTACAGAAATAAGAAGCCTCTCTTTATTTTTTTACCAGAAGATGGAGGTAACAAAGGCCATTCATGGGAAAGGAATAACTGGAAAAGAATATGGAAGACTGGATGGATGCAATCTCTGCATAGAAATTCTTAGAAGGAAAATCAGAGATAAATCATGGCAAGTATTGATGAAATCAGTGTCTGTCGCTGTTTTCCTCCTCTAAATGTTTTTATTCCATGCGAAAGTGCTATCAGCATACATGAAGACTGAATGGACTTATTCAACGAGTGTGCCTGGACTAAAGGCTTTTTAGGGAATAGGGTTCTCTTTTGGTCAAGGAGTTGTTGGGTATTGTAGATTTAATGTTAAATTCTTTTTCCTAGCTGCTTAGTATGAGTGTTTCTATAGCTGCAATAGTGAGGTGAGATGGCATAACAGACAAAGCATTATAAGCATCTTGGTGGACATTTTAGTTTCTACATTTCTAAGTGGAAAAATTCTAAGTAAGGGCAGGAATGAAAAGGCAGGAAAGGTTTATGTATTTTGGATGGGAGGACATGGGCAAAGCAAGGATGTATTTCTTTAGCAATAAAGTAATTGTAAGCCACAGAAATTCACGCCTAACTTCCTTAAGAGCTAATGAAAGATTAAAACGGTACTAGAGTTTTTATGGGAAGATTAATTTCTCCCCTGAAGTAGAGATATAAATTAGTGTAATCCTGCAGCAGAGCTCCAGACAGCATCTCCCTGGGCACAGCAGTGGCTGAGGCCCTTCTGCTGCTCTAAGGCATCCTCCCATCTGAAAAGGCAGACTCAGCATGGTACAACAGGCATGTTAAACTGATCAGTGAGCTAAGGGGGATTTGAGGTACACAGGATTTTCACTTTTGACAGCGTTGCCTTTACACACAGGATCACACACAGGATGTCAGGGGTTGGAAGGGACCTTGGAGATCTTTGAGTCAACGCCCCTGCCAGAGCAGGATCATATAATCTAATTTTAACGCAGATGCTGCTTGTGGTACAACCTTACTGAACAGTTGGGTCAGTGTAACGGAAGGGCAGCACAGAAGGAGAGTAAGACCCAACATCTAGGGCAGGAACTCCTTAAACTGACATTTCTTCTGGGACAAAAGAGTCTGCATCCTAAAATCTGCAAAACTTTATTAATATGTGTGTACTTTGTAGAACATATATATTTATCTGTCTTACTGAATGACAGCTTTTCATGTTGGAATTGTTGCTCCATTTCTTGTATGTATCATTTCTGTAACATACCAAGCTGCTAAATTATGGGTAAAATTCCTGAAGTAATTGCTTGCTGGGGTGACTTCAGTGATAAAATCCACAAAGTCACTTTTATGAAAACTCTGACATCATTGAGGTCTTTGGAAAATTATGCTCCCGGCCATGCATTCACTAGGTCAAATCTTGATAAAATTTGCATAGAGTCTGAAGTTGTCTCTTGAAGGAACTGACCAAGCTTTTCCATTAACCAACAAATGACACCAGTGGAAATGGAAGTAACAACAGGAAGAGAAAAATGAGAAGAGAAGCAGGCAGGTGGCCAGGACCCATGGATGCTGAGCTGCATACAGAGGTGTTATAACCATGCTGGCCAGCCCCACTGTGGGGATGGGGACCTTTCATCTAGCAGCAGCGGATGGCCAGTTCCAGCCAGCAGCACTGAGAAACCCCTGGAAAGGGTGCAGGATATAGGCAATTCACTGTGTAGATGGAAAAGCTGTGCCTACCTTGACTGGGACCTCTTTCAGACCTTGCAATGCTATGCCCGAGGCACTTCACTGTAACATTGCAGGAGGCACTGAAAGGCTTTCCAGGCTCTATGTGTAGTGATGTTCCATAAGCATAACCAATCAAAACAAAGTTGTATTTTTAGCAGAAGTATTATAGGTTTTAACATATAAATGAATGCAGGAGAAAGACAAAACCTAGGCAAGCTGTTTTGCTCCTGATATAAATTTCTTAAATGAATTGACTTCAAACTCCAAAGTTGGGGCTGTGCCTGAGCCTGGACTCCCTCACTGGGCCTGATCCTGACTTCTACCCAGAGGCCCCTGTCCTTGCCCAGCATCTCATATACATGTCCCCAGGGAGGTTCTGGCTGCTCAGGGCTGGGGCTATCCCAGCTGCCCCTCATCTACATTGCTCCCTGATGTTGCAGTGGGACAGTCCTGGCTGACAGATCCTACCCTGCCACCCCCAGGGGACACCCTGGTGATCCGGTCCCCAGAAGCACCTGGCATCCCCACTGTTGTGGTTTAGATGTAGCTTGGAGCTGAGCACCACGCAGCATTCACTTTACTGCCCCCCACCCCCAAAGTGGAAGGAGAAGAGGGAGAAAGGTACAAAACCTAGTGGGCTGAGATATGGAGATCTGCACATAACAACACACAAAAAATAGAAGTAACAACAGTAACAGCAATGAAACAATTCACAAAAGGAGCGATACAGAATGAACCAAGGAACAGCAGCACTGCCCTGACCTGTCCAAATGCCCTGCCCAATGCACATGCTTTGCCCAGCCTGCCCCCTGCCCTTATATAGAATGACCATCACTATGGTATTGAATAACTGCCTGGCTAGTTCAGTTGTCTATCCCACCTCGATCCCAGCTTCTGGTGAAAGTTAACCCTATATTAGCCAAACCCAGGACACTGGCAAAGGTGGGGATTTGACTTCTGCTTTCTTTTGCTTTTTTTCCTTCTTCGATGACTGGATAGGGTGGAGAGCTGGGTGGATGGGAACCTAACAAAGTTCAGCAAGAGGAAGTGTAGAGTCCTGCACCTGGGGAGGAATAACCCCATTCACCAGTATAGGTTAGGGGCTGGAAAGTAGCCCTGTGGATAAGGACCTGGGAGTCCAGGTGGACAAGTTAACCATGAGCCATCAGTGTGCCCTTAAGGCCAAAAAGGCCAGTGGTATCCTGGGATGCAGTAAGAAGAGTGTGACCTGCAGGTTGAAGGAGGTTCTCCTCACCCTTGAATCTGTCATAGTGAGACTATATCTGTAGTACTGTGTCCAGTTCTGGGCTCCCCATTTCAAGAGATACAGGGAACTGCTGGACAGAGTCCAGCAGATGGCTACAAAGATGATTCAGGAACTGAAGCATCTCTCTTACAAGGAAGGGCTGAGAGGCTTGGGGCTATTTTAACCTGGAGAAGACTGAGAGGGGATCTTATTAATGCTTATCAATATCTAGAGGTTGAATGTCAAGAGGTTGGGGTCAGACTCTTTTCAGTGGTACCTAGTGATATGACATTGGAACAAACTAGAACAGTGGAAGTTCCACCTAAATATAAGGAAAAACTTATTTACTGTGAGGTTGATGGAGCACTGGAACAGGTTGCCCAGTGAGGCTGTGGAGTGTCCTTCTCTGGAGACTTTCAAAACTTGCCTGGAAGCATTCCTGTTCAACATGCTCTAGGTGAACCCACCTTAGAAGGGCGGTCAGGCTAGATAATCTACAGAGGTCTCTTCCAACCTTCTGTGATTTTGGGACTTCTGGATGGACTGTATGATCATGTGACATTTATTCATGCCAATGCTTATGAAGCAAAAAGAAAAGCAAATAATTATGTATTAACATGAGTGAGAATCAACAAACTGTTCTGTGGCCATCACAGTCATTTGAGAAATGTCCAGCTTCCTCTTCCTACCTCCTTATACACCAAGAGAAATAAATGTTGAGAGTGGGATGCAAACCCCACTCAGCTATTCTTTGCTGCAGTAAGTCTGATATCAGTTCACCCATGACTACATTAACTCAGGTGGCTTCTCAGGTCTTTGTGATGGCATATATGTAGCACAGGAAAGCCTGTGACCATGGATGCACTGTCCTGTGGAATATGGCATGTGTGGAGGTTTGTTGGTGTCTTGGAAAATGGCTTCAATCTGTTACTTTGATCAATCTGTATTTCTAATCTCTTGAAGAGTGTTGACTTTATTCTGCTTTAATTGGTATTTGTTGTTCCTCTACCTATAGTATAAATTGAAGATTTCACAAACTTGTTTATTCCCTCTAAAAACTATACAAGAGAGGCTTTCAATAAAACTAAGCCTGACACAATTCCTTTTTCTTTGAATATTTGCATGCCTTTGAATATTTACATCACCTTTCACTTTTGACTGTGACACTCAGTCTCCATAGAAGTTTGTATTTTACCCAAACAAATTTGAATAAGTTTTGAGGTAAGATTTCATAAAAATGTTGAAAACTGTACCAGCATCTAAATACAGTTCATCTAATCCCACATTCCCTTCATCCCCTAATTTTATAAGTTGAAGATCAGGAAAAAACAGTTCAGTTTGATCACATTTGATCTCTAAATCCTCTGTCTGATGATAGAACCAAGAAGAGATGGGTATGAACTTCTATGCCTGTTCAACCAGTTGTTTTCTAAAAGCACAGCAAAACCAGTGTCTCTTATCTGAAGAACTGCTAATGCAAGGAAATAAGGAGTTCTAAAAAGCCCTTAGTTCAGCACTGCTAACAAGTGTTAAATGTACAGGAAGACTTTATACTGTGAACCAAGACCTTGCTTTTTAACCATCATTTCTTGAAGTTTTTGAAATTTCTGCACATATATGGGTTTTTTTTAGTTCATTTTTTTTCCATTGTTCAGATTGGTATAAGGTGGTGATTGGCAAGAGAACTATTTTGTCCTGGAAGAACAGTATGACACTTGTTAGCTTTTCTGTCCAAGGGATTGGAAAAAGTAGTGAAACTGAGCTCAAGTGTGATGAAGCAAGATTTCCAAAATCTTGAAAGTGACATTCTTTCTATTATTTCTATTTCTATTTTTATTTCTTCTTATCTGCCTTCTGCTTATTTAACCTTGGGCTGATGTCTTCAACCTTTTCTCCACAGATGGGAAGACAAAAAGTTTACTTTTGAAATATGAATACAAACCAAGAATTTCCATGAGTTACATTACTCCAGGAGCAGAGAGTTTATGAACTACATATTTTGTGATTTTTGTGATAAAATCACACATATTCCAGCAAGCTTGACAATGCTTAGTGACTTAGTGGCCAGAAATGTGTATCATTGCCATTAGGGTGTTACCCTGTGCTGAAAATCATCTGGGCAGATAAAATCAGTGAAGATTTCAGGAGAGAGGCATTTAAGGTAGTGGTTTGTCTATCTGGCTCTTACCACTACTTTGAGGGCTATGTCTATTTTTTTTTTAAATTTTCCTTCTTTCCTTCTTTCCTTCCTGCCTTCCTGCCTTCCTGCCTTCCTTCCATCCTTCTCAGAGTTTACTTTGTTTCTGTATACTGAAGTAGCATTTTACAAAGAGAAGAGCATTATCTGCTAATTCTACCTCTGGATTAGTTGGACTGCCTGTGTGCCTGTATAAAGACACACTTCAGGGTTTGACACTGTACACTGGGGTCCCAGGACAGTAAAGTACTCTTTCCTCAGTTCAGATTTCAAGCTACTGTTACTCTTAATCTGTCACTTTACACTAATCCTTGATTTTGTTTTGTTGCCCTTAAATTTAAGCTTAAACTAACCTTCAATATTTGTGTCTCTTTCTTCCATGTTAGGTTTTATTATATTTCCTTGTTTTTCTTCTTGAACTTTTAGGCCTCTGAGCAGTTCATCCATGTCTCTTATGTTGAGTGCCCTTCCCCTTTCTTTTCCCCTTTCTTTTCCCCTTTCTTTTCCCCTTTCTTTTCCCCTTTCTTTTCCCCTTTCTTTTCCCCTCTCTTTTCCCCTCTCTTTTCCCCTCTCTTTTCCCCTCTCTTTTCCCCTCTCTTTTCCCCTCTCTTT